>RXON01001754.1:0-17816 GCA_009667805.1 Leptobrachium leishanense | reverse complement strand
TGCAGAAGGATGTTGAACACTTTGTGACCAGAGTCTGTGAATGTCTTAAGAAGAAGAAGCCCAATAAGCCTACGAGAGCACCGTTGTCTACCATTACCACAACGTATCCGTTTGAAATGGTATCTGTTGACTTCCTACACTTGGAGAAATGTAAACAAAGGTATGAATACATCCTAGTAGTCATGGATCATTACACCCGGTTTGCACAGGCCTATGCCACAAGGAACAAATCCGCCAAGACAGTAGCTGAGAAGATCTTTAATGATTTTGCGCTCAAGTTTGGGTTCCCGAGCAAGATCCACCATGATATGGGAAAAGAGTTTGAAAATCAGATGTTTACAAGGTTGAAAGAACTCTCTGGAGTTCGTGGCTCTCATACGACACCCTATCACCCTCAAGGAAATGGCCAAGTTGAAAGGTTCAACAGAACACTGTTATCCATGTTGAGAACCCTGACGGAAAAAGAGAAGACAGACTGGAAGAACTCATTGGGAAAAGTTGTTCACGCCTATAATTGCACGCGCAGCGAGGCTACCGGATACTCACCGTATTACCTACTGTTTGGGAGATCCCCAAGTCTTCCTATCGACCTTCTGTTCAATCGCGCGGTTGAAGAAAAACAAGAAACGTATGAAGACTACGTAACAGAGTGGCAAAAGAGAATGAGTGAAGCTTATGTTGTTGCATCTAGAACCGCAAAGAAAGAAGCAACAAGAGGAAAAGTATACTATGATAGGAGAATCCAGGGAAATGATCTACAACCTGGTGGTCAAGTGCTGGTTCGGAACTTAACGGAAAGAGGAGGACCTGGAAAAATTCGTTCTTACTGGGAAGATAAAGTTCACGTAGTGGTACAAAGGAAAAGCAAAGAAAGTCCCGTCTACGAGATCAAACCAGAAAATGGAGAAGGTAGAAATAGAGTAATTCACAGAAATTTGTTGATGCCATGTGACCACTTACCACTAGAAAAACCTGAGAAGGCTGCAGAACAGGCAATACCAAAGAAACGTGATTCTCTGGAGAAAAAAAGACAAGCAACTCAAAAGAGACAACCTCAAGATGACTCAGATAGTGACTCAGGTGATGACTACCAACTAGTATACAGACTCAGGCCCCTCGTAGAGAAGAATTCAAGAAATGGAGAACCCATGCTAAACCCGAGAGCTAGAGTTTTCCAAACCCAAGTCACCCAACAGTCAAATGACTACCTACCGGTTGATGAAGGTTTAGAGGATAACCGATACCATGGATGCGAGGATCAAGTTCCCCAGCCATCATTTGAAGCAGAACCGTCCTTCGATGAAGAACAAGAGACTCCTGAACAATCACCTAGGTCACACCCACAAAGGGAGAGACGCCAACCAAGGATGTTGACTTATGAAACTTTAGGGCAACCTTCCGTGATACAAAGAGAAGTACCAGTGAAGGACATTCACACTAAATATTGCAGTTCCAGTTTTTGGAGGCCGTGGAATACAATGAACTTACAGATCGCTTATTAAAGTGATACTTAGAGATGTGACGTTGTAAATATTACTGTTGTAGACATCAGAGTATACTGATCTAAACGAGGAAATGTCTGTTGACATTAAATTTTGTGGGGAAGAGTGTGGCACTCTGTGTATTTAAATCGGTATTAAACTCATTGCACCCCAAAAAGGCACTGTAAACAGGACTAAGTAGAAAGCATTTTGTTTTGTTATTATTGAAATTTACCAGAACATAGTTCTGTTGCTGCTGTTCTGACCTCCTACCAGTGGGTGTCACTGCTGTGTCCTCAGCCACAGAAACTGTACTTAATACCATGTGGTTGTCTCAGTGATTCAGTAATCCTGAAGTTACCACTGGATGCAGTTAAGAGAGAGTGTGCACAGTGCATCCAGAGTAAAAACAGAATCTTTTATCTGTTTCAGGTGAACTCATAAAATAAATGTGTTGTACCAGAACAAGCTCCGTCTCTTATTCTAAAGAGTGCAACATACGCTCATATACACTGCACAGTACTGTGAGTTTTATTACTGTGGAGCGCTGATACACTCAAACACTGCACGGTACTGTGAGTTTTATTGCTGTGGAGCGCTGATACACTCACACACTGCACGGTACTGTGAGTTTTATTGCTGTGGAGCGCTGATACACTCACACACTGCACGGTACTGTGAGTTTTATTGCTGTGGAGCGCTGATACACTCACACACTGCACGGTACTGTGAGTTTTATTTCCGCGGAGCTCTGCGAAGCACTCATACACACTGCACATTACTGTGGGTTTTATTGCTGTGAAGCTCTGAAATAATATTACATTTATACACTGCACATTACTGTGGAGCTCTGTGATACAGCAATATGTATGAGTGTATCACAGAGCTCCTCAGTAATGTGCAGTGTATAAATGTAATACTATTTCATATCAATCTAAGGACTTGTTTGTTTGCCAGTTCTTTATGTTTACATTATTTATTTATTTTTTTGGGATGTTGGGGACGGAGAGCAAAATTATGCAGTGGGCGGGCTTTCGGGGGGCCCTAAGAAAATGTTTGCCCAGGGTCCAATCAATATTAAAGTCGGGCCTGTCTAAGACCGAAAAAAATTAGGGGAGTGGACAAAAACATGCCCTCCACCTTATAAGGTTGTCAGCACCTGTGCCTTTGCCTTCTTCTCAGGCACCAAAGGGTTCCCACAGGGGAAAATGGCAACCGCGATGGTAGGCCTCAGTGTGGTAGTTGGCGGCCCACACTTGACAAGACAAGGCGGGTCTCCTGGTTGCTCCCAACCCAGATCGCACTCACTGGGGCCGGTAGGGCGATGTAGGATCTTGTCCTCTGGGGTTGCTCAGGTAGTCTGTGGCTCAGGAGAGTCGGCCGTGTGTCGAACTGTGGGATTTCGGGGAAGTGCTGCGTCGTTGTGCACGGCTGGCAATGAGCTAGGTTTAGGCAGCATCCACCACCAATGCTTTGTTACCATAGAGGGGTTTAAAGTGAGCCGTGTCATACCTTAGTTTGGCAATTGTTAGCACCCAGTGGACGCGCTCAGCTAAAAAGGGGCCATGTTGTTGGTCCACCTCCTGGGGGTTCCTTTTTTTCTTTCTTTGAATAGTAACTCACAATATTTGGGCTGAGTCTTTATATTTTTGCATAATTATTTTATGTAATTAATTTTACACACTACATCATTAAATATATTGTTTATAACACATAATGTAAATTAAAAATTAATCTTCCTGCTTGTTATTTCTAAGTGTCTGTGTGCTTTGAAGTGAAACTTTGCATCTCCTGGGGATTGGGTTGAGTTATACGGTTTATTGTAAAATGATGGTATATTAATATAATTAATTTCACACATTACAATATATTGTTTATAGCATATAAGGGAATATAATACTGACTCTCCCTGCTTGTTATTTCTAAGTTTCTCCCTTTGTTGAAGTGTAACTTTGCGTCTCATGTGGATTGGGTTGAATCATAATGTTTATTTTAAAATGATGATATATTTATATAATTCATTTTACACAATACATCATTATAATATACTAGTTGTAAAGCCTGCCCAGAGGGCAGTCTATTGTGGATATACTGCCCCTGCTCATGGATATACTGCCCCAGCTCGTGGATACTGCCCCAGCACGTGGATACTGCCCCCGCACGTGGATACTGCCCCCGCACGTGGATACTGCCCCAGCCTGCCCAGAGGGCAGTCTATTGTGGGTATACTGCCCCAGCTCGTGGATACTGCCCCAGCACGTGGATATTGCCCCAGCATGTGGATACTGCCCCAGCACATGGATATTTGCCCCCAGCACATGGATTTGCCCAGCTCATGGATTTGCCCCCAGCTCATGGATTTGCCCAGCACATGGATTTGCCCCAGCTCATGGATTTGCCCCAGCTCATGGATTTGCCCCCAGCTCATGGAGTTGCCCAGCTCATGGATTTGCCCAGCACATGGATTTGCCCCAGCTCATGGATTTGCCCAGCACATGGATTTGCCCCAGCTCATGGATTTGCCCCCAGCTCATGGATTTGCCCCCCAGCTCATGGATTTGCCCACACATGGATTTGCCCCAGCTCATGGATTTGCCCCAGCTCATGGATTTGCCCAGCACATGGATTTGCCCCCAGCTCATGGATTTGCCCAGCACATGGATTTGCCCCCAGCTCATGGAGTTGCCCAGCTCATGGATTTGCCCAGCACATGGATTTGCCCCCAGCTCATGGAGTTGCCCAGCTCATGGAGTTGCCCAGCTCATGGATTTGCCCAGCACATGGATTTGCCCCAGCTCATGGATTTGCCCAGCACATGGATTTGCCCCCAGCTCATGGAGTTGCCCAGCTCATGGATTTGCCCAGCACATGGATTTGCCCCAGCTCGTGGATTTGCCCAGCTCGTGGATTTGCCCCCAGGTCGTGGATATGGTCCCCCAGCTCGTGGATATTGACCCCCCACCCCCCACCAGCGCTCATACTTACCTGTCGAGCGGCGCCAGGGAAGTGAAGATTTCCCCGCTTCCGGTCTTTGAAGGACCCAAGCCGCGGTCACGTGACCGGGGCTTGGGTCCTTCAAAGCGGAAGCGAGGGAACTTTCCCTCCGCCGCTCGGGGGGTAGGATGCGCGCGGCAGCCGGGTAGAGGCTGCGCCTCTACCCGGCTGCCGCGCGCATCCTACCCTGAGCGGCGGAGGGAACTTTCCTTCGCCGCTCGGGGGACCCGTTAGATGCACACAGCAGCCGGGTAGAGGCTGCGCTCGCAGCCTCTACCCGGCTGCCGCGCGCATCCAACCCCCCGAGCGGCGGAGGAAACTTTCCCTTCGCCGCTCTTGGGTTGGATGCGCGCGGCAGCCGGGTAGAGGCTGCGAGCGCAGCCTCTACCCGGCTGCTGTGTGCATGTGTAACCGCCGCGGCGAGCCGGCAGCCGGCTCGTGCCGCGGCGGTTGCATGCGCGCGCAACCAACCGCCGCTGGTTGCGCACGCATGCGCAGTAAGGCTTTGGCGACGGACAGCCAAAGCCTTACTCTTTTATTATATAGATTAACCCATAATTTAAATTAATAAGGACTCTACCTGCTTGTTATTTCTAAGTTTCTGTCTTCGTTGAGGTATAACTTTGCATCAGGTCACGTCACACAGTTTAGTGTAAATTATATTATATTTAAATAACTAAGTTTAAAAATTACATCATTACAATATATCGTTTATAACACATAATGTAAATTAATAATGAATCTTCCTGCTTTTTATTTCTAAGTTTCTGTCTTTGTTGAAGTGTAACTTCATGTCTCCTGTGGATTGGGTTGAGAAATATGTGTATTCCATGAATGGCACAGAGATCTCAGCGGATCCAGGCACGAAGCATATAACGAGATTGTTGTCCTGCCTCCCTCGCCTGTCCTGCGTTGTAATTACATGGCACGCACCATTGAGCTCATCAGAATAATGTGACATGCAGAAAATAACTTTGTACTTTACTATTGCATCGAAAACATCAAAGATTCAGCTGCTTTCCCTCAGGAATTAAAAACTGAACACTGCGGTTAACTATCTGTTCATCACAAAGGCAAAATATTGCTGTATTCAACATCAATATTATTATTTTTTATTTATTTCAGAACCACAGGATAATTACTGTTTGAATATGACCCAATATATTGTTTATTACAGAAATTTGAAATGGCACAGTAATTGGAAATAACTGAAATAAGCAACATGACTTTTGATCATTTCAGACATTTAAAATAAGGAAAAAATTTTAATTTCAATTAAATATAGTTTCCAAATGTTAAAAAATAGATTGATAGTCTGTCCGTTTATCTAAATATGTGACAGTTTGTAAAGGGCAAAATATGTACTGGCTTGTATAAGTGTCCAACTTTGAAAATGTGCTTAATTGACTGATACATCTAATTATTTTACAGTTCTCTTCACTTCTACATTAAGTCAGCATTATTTTGTAGCTCTATGGGTGTGACTGAGAACAGCAGCCCAATATCTGGTCATATTACAATCTAACACTAGCCTTAGTGCAAAGATATGTAAGAGTTAATGATAGGTTAAGTTATTTTATGCAGGCCATCCTATTCCATCCCTAAAGCTAAAACCGTTAGTAAACCGTTACCGCATTAAAGCTTTGCGCAAGCTGTTTGTGAGTTGTGTGCGAGCTTACTGTACTTTGTGCTTCCTTTACTTAACACGGGGAGCGCAAGCGAATGTTAGTGCTTCAATAAGTATGGTATTATACTGGCGATAATTACCGCACTGATGCATTGCACAAAATTTTAGCTACTGCTCAGACCAGGTGCAAACTCCAAAGTAAAAAAACTTGTGCAATTGCCAACTCAACGGTCCATAAATAGGAATGGAGCAAAGCAAACATGTCTATTGACCGCATACCAGAGTTATTATATGATAGATGTTGTCAAGCGTGTGCGTATAAGCACTGCTGCCTTCCTCCTCGTGCTCCATTGTATGCACAGAAACTGTCTCCAACACCAATTGGAGTTGGAGAGGGCATGTCTGGTCCAACTGGCATCTCATGTTCAAAGGACTACACTTACTTTGGAGAATGTCACTGATGCAGAGTGTCGCCTGCGCTATAGATTGACACGTGACCAGCTCTCCAGGCTCTACCTACAGCTGTCGTCCCATCTGGAGTCCAGGTCTGGCTCACGGATATCTGTGACAGGGATGACCAAGCTGCTGTGCTTCTTAAGGTTCTATGGGATTTGCCTGCTTAAACCTGTTGAATGAAACCACCAAAAATCTGGTAATTTCTCTGCTGTTCGGCGTTCTCTGAAAAGATTAATCATTACTTCTGTAGCGCTCACTCCCGGAGGAGCCGCTGAATTTAAACCTCGGTTCAGTCTCCCCGCACTAGGGAATAAATACACTCCAGCACCGTTGTGGATTTTATAAATTATATAGTTTACTGAATAAACTGGCATATAAAGAGTAACACGGTATACGTATATATATTTACAGTACTTCGTAATGCGAGAAACGCGTAGCGGAAAAAGGAAAAGGAATTTTAACCCCTTCGTGGTTGGAGTGTGAGTCCCGTACAGGTTGTGTCCCAAGAAAGTGTAGGTGTATGCGTGTATTGGTACCCGGTGTGGGGTACAGCTCAAATGGGGGGTACCCTTCCCAGGATAAAGGTAGTCCCAATCGCAGGATTTCTTTATAATGTACAGCCCTCTGTACTTTTATTCAAGAGCTGCATACAGGTCAAGAAACAAAACAAAACAAAACAAAAAAACAATACCCTTGCCTGTCCGCTAACTAAACATTTAAGGTTTTCCCTCACTACCGTTTCAGAAAACAAAGTGTATTCCAACCTTTCCTTTTGCAGCCTGATCTCTGGTTCAGCTTTGCTCCCTCAGTAGCTGGTCTGAGTCCCAGGGTGGAGACTGAATGAACCTCACTTCCTGCTTTTATTTCCCTCTAGCCTCACCTATCAATCAATTAAGCCTCCCCAGGGAGAACTGCAAAACCCGGAGATTTGTGTGCCCCGAGCTGAACCCAAACTCCGGCCTGGAGTGCTAGTCCCAACAATATGACAAAACTCGAGGGGACACATACCGTCCCTCAAACACCACTCCTCTCCTCTCGTCACATATCCCCCCCCTCTGCTCCAGCCCCTGCGGCTGAGCAAACGCAACAATAGGGTTGGGGGCCCGTGACAGCGCATCCGCGTTAGCCTGCAACCTCCCAGCCCTGTGTTCCACCGTGAACCGAAAGGCTTGTAAGGCCAAGAACCATCTCGTAACGCGGGAGTTTCTTTCCTTACTATTGCACATCCACTGCAACGGGCTGTGATCGGTGATGAGCCGGAACTGTCGGCCCAACAGGTAATACCTAAGAGCATCCAGGGCCCACTTAATTGCTAAGCATTCCTTCTCAACGATCGCGTAGTTCTGCTCGTGCCTGTTGAGTTTCCTGCTTAGGTAGACCACCGGGTGTTCCTCCCCCTCCCGTACCTGGGATAAAACCGCCCCCAGACCCACGTTCGAAGCATCAGTCTGGACTACAAAGTCCCCTGAAAAATCAGGGGCCACCAGCACGGGTTGTGTGCATAACGCCCGCTTCAAGGCTTTGAAGGCACTATCAGCCTCAGGGCTCCATCGTACCAACCCCGACTTCGTACCCTTTGTCAGGTCGGTCAATGGGGAGGCCATGGTGGCAAAATTTGGGACAAAGCGGCGGTAGTAGCCGGTGATCCCTAAAAAGGCCCGGACTTGCTTCTTATTCTGGGGCTGGGGCCATTTTTGAATAGCCTCCACCTTGTCAATTTGTGGCTTAACTAGCCCTCGTCCAATGACGTATCCCAAGTATTTGGCCTCTTCCGAGCCTATGGCACATTTCTTAGGGTTTGCCGTGAGACCTGCCTCCTTCAGCGAATCGACTACGGCCTGTACTCGTACCAAGTGCGTCTGCCAGTCAGGACTATGGATCACCACATCGTCTAGATATGCGGCGGCATACCGTCGGTGTGCCTTCAATAGCCTATCCATTAACCTTTGGAATGAAGCAGGGCCCCATGTAAGCCAAAGGGCATTCGCGTATATTGGAACGACCCATCCGGGGTGGAAAAGGCGGTCTTTTCTCTGGCCCGGTTTGTCAGGGGTATCTGCCAGTACCCCTTCGTCAAATCCAGGGTAGTTATATATCGGGCCGTACCCAGTTGGTCGATAAGCTCATCCACCCGGGGCATGGGATACGCATCAAATCTCGATACAGCGTTCAGTTTCCTAAAGTCATTGCAGAAACGGATACTCCCATCTGGTTTTGGCACCAGCACTATGGGGCTCGACCAGTCGCTATGGGACTCTTCAATTATACCCAAGGCTAACATTTTCCCAATTTCTGCCGAGACGGCCTCCCGTCTGGCTTCTGGGATCCTATAGGGTTTAACATTTATGAGAACCCCAGGTTCAACCACTATGTCATGGTGAACCACCGTGGTTAGTCCTGGTATCTCTGAAAAGAAATCGGTGTTTCCCCTCAAAAATTCCTTCACCTCATTGCGTTGAGCCACCGACAATGTGTCGGCGATAGGAACCTCAGGTGTGGGGCGAGCCATGGGGTTTGAAGTAGCTGGGGTGCTCAGCAGGGCCTCCCGGTCTTTCCACAGCTTCAGGAGATTTATATGGTAGATTTGTTCGGTTTTCCTTCTACCGGGTTGGAGGACTTTATAGTTTACTTCACTTTTTTTTTCGACTATCTCATAAGGGCCTTGCCACTTTGCTAGGAATTTGCTCTCAGCCGTTGGGACCAACACTAAGACCTTATCCCCGGGGTTGAAACTACGCATTTTCGCCCCCCGATTATACACCCTCCTCTGGGCTTCCTGGGCTTGCTCCATATGTTCCCTCACCAGGGGCATAACGGCGGCAATCCTGTCCTGCATCATGGACACATGTTCAATGACAGTCTTAAAAGGGGTGGTCTGACCCTCCCACGTCTCCTTGGCAATATCTAGGAGTCCTCTGGGATGCCTGCCATATACGAGTTCAAAGGGGGAGTAGCCCGTAGAGGCCTGGGGCACCTCTCGGATGGCAAACATGAGATACGGGAGTAAGAAGTCCCAGTTCCTCCCATCTCTGTCCACGACTTTTTTTAACATATTTTTTAGGGTTTTATTGAACCTCTCCACTAGCCCGTCGGTTTGGGGGTGGTATACAGATGTGCGTAGATGGGAGATTTTAAACAACCTACACAACTCCTTGGTCACCTTCGACATAAAAGGGGTACCCTGGTCCGTTAGTATCTCTTTCGGGATGCCTACCCGGCTAAACACTTGGACCAGTTCTTTGGCTATGGTTTTGGCCGAGGTGTTGCGTAGTGGGATCGCTTCCGGATATCGCGTGGCATAATCCATTATCACGAGGATATATTGGTGACCCCGGGCAGACTTCACCACCGGACCCACCAGGTCCATGCCAACCCTCTCAAAGGGAACCTCTATGATAGGCAACGGCACCAGTGGGCTACGAAAATGGGGCACGGGCGCGGATTGTTGACACTCCGGGCAGGACTCACAATAATTCTTTATATCTGCATGCAGACCCGGCCAGAAGAACCTCCGGCATATTCTTTCTTTGGTCTTTTCTACCCCTAGGTGTCCCCCCAGTACGTGCCCATGAGCAAGATCTAGCACCAACTTGCGGTATGGTTGAGGCACCAGTAGCTGTTCCACCACATCCTCCCCTTGTCTCACGACCTGGTACAACAAGTCTTTCCTCTGTGCCATGTGTGGAAAAGCTAGCCTCATATCTGGGTCAACGGGTTTATTGTCTATAACCTTTATATTCTCCCGGGCTCTGGCCAAGGTGGGGTCCTTCACCTGTTCGCTAAGAAAATCGTCCCTTCTGACTTCTAAATCAGGCACGTCAACCGATCCGTTCACCCCCCCAGGGCCCGGTTCTTCTTCCTGCTCCCCAGCCATGACAGAGAAAGGAAAAGGTACACTATCCCCCTTTGGGACCCCCACAATGCCCTCTTCCGTATCCGGTTCAAACGGTTCGGGTTAAGATTCGTGACAGGGTCCACACTATCTATTCGGAGGTTTTTTCTTCCCATAAACTCCAAAACCGTGGAAAGTTCCTCCCGACTAACACCTCATATGGCAGGGAAGGAACCACCCCCACAGACTGTGTCACAATCCCCAGGACGTACCAATGTCTACCACGGCGGTCTGGTAGTCGCGGGTATCCCCATGGACACAGACCACACCTATGGTACTCGGGTGATACTTGATGGGGTCAACAAACTCGGGTCGGACTAAGGTCACTACGCTCCCCGAATCTAACAGGGCGGTAACTGCCTTCCCATCTACGGACATCTTACACATCTGTCTCTCAATATGCTCCTTGTGTGCAGCAGTGCATGTGAATTGAGCGAAGAAGGATAAGCGTTTCGGCCTCCCGGCATTATCACATTGCATTGGTTCGTCCATAACCGGACAGTGAGCAGCAATGTGTCCCATTTCATGACAGCGAAAACACCTTACGGTGTCGAGTCCCGAGGGTGTCCTCAAGAACTTTCCTGACCGATTCGGCCCGATCTTCAGACCCAAGCCTGGGGTTTCTTCCTCCCGACTAAAGGTCTTCTTCGACTCTCCCATGTCCTTAGGGCCGCCGACGAACTTGCCAAGTTTTTTAGGCATACCGCCTTGTGGTGCCGTGGAATGTTCCAGGGCTGAGTTACTTTGTAAATTTGTGGCCGTGGTGTACCGCTCCACCATATCTACAAGCTGGGTGGCAGTTTTTGGGTTCCCGTAGCCGACCCATTTCCTCAGGGGGCCTGGAAGCGCCCGCAAATAGTGGTCCATCACTACTCGTTCTACGATCTCCGGTGGGGTCAAGGTCTCTGGCTGTAACCACTTTCGGGTAAGGTGTACGAGGTCAAACATCTGTGACCTCGGGGCTTTTTCCGCTACATAGCGCCATTGGTGCACGCGCTGGGCGTGAACAGCCGTCGTTACTCCCAGTCTTGCTAGGATCTCCGCTTTCAGGGTGTCGTATTTCCGGGCCGCTTCTGGCTCCAGATCGAAGTAGGCCTTCTGAGGTTCCCCGGTTAGAAACGGTGCCAGTAAACCAGCCCACTCCTCCTTCGGCCAGCCTTCTCGTTCGGCGGTTCTTTCGAAAGTCGTGAGGTAGGCCTCCACGTCATCCGTCGTAGTCATCTTCTGCAGGAACTGGTTAGCACTCTTTACTTTGGGCACCACCGGCTCGGAGACCGCATAGTTTTGTCTTAGTTCTATGAGGCCCTTGGCCAACTCCTGGAGTACCTCCCGGTCTTCCCGCTGGTTTGCTCTGTCCGTTTGTTGGGCGGCTCGCTGAAGCTCCAGCATCTGGCGGAGGAGATCCCGGTCAGCCTGCATCTGTCGGTTGGTCTCCTGTTGGGCCGCTGTGGCCTGGACCAGGGCTTTCACTACGTCGTCCATATCGTCACTTGTCATGTACTCCGGGCGTTGCCCGCATTCTCCACCATATGTGGGGTACAGCTCAAATGGGGGGTACCCTCCCAGGATAAAGGTAGTCCCAATCGCAGGATTTCTTTATAATGTACAGCCCTCTGTACTTTTATTCAAGAGCTGCATACAGGTCAAGAAACAAAACAAAACAAAACAAAACAATACCCTTGCCTGTCCGGCGCTAACTAAACATTTAAGGTTTTCCCTCACTACCGTTTCAGAAAACAAAGTGTATTCCAACCTTTCCTTTTGCAGCCTGATCTCTGGTTCAGCTTTGCTCCCTCAGTAGCTGGTCTGAGTCCCAGGGTGGAGACTGAATGAACCTCACTTCCTGCTTTTATTTCCCTCTAGCCTCACCTATCAATCAATTAAGCCTCCCCAGGGAGAACTGCAAAACCCGGAGATTTGTGTGCCCCGAGCTGAACCCAAACTCCGGCCTGGAGTGCTAGTCCCAACAATATGACAAAACTCGAGGGGACACATACCGTCCCTCAAACACCACTCCTCTCCTCTCGTCACACCGGGTACAATATTCAACTGGCCAGTGAATGATTTCAGGTGTATCTTCGACTAGTCACGTTGGGGCCCTGTAGGTTTTGACAAAACTGCAGCCTGCTTATTATTTTACGGTGGCCGGGAAGGCCTCTCACCCATCCGCCAGATACTCTGCGCTCCGCTCGACCCAGGACGTCTCGCCGCTCGATTTTGACTGGGACTCTGTGCCACTCTGCGCTGTCTTGCTTGTCTGTGTCTGCCACAAGATGTCCAGCTCACCGCCTGCACTCCCCGTTAGATCGTCTGCGGTCTCCTAACTAGGGATGAGCTGTTCGAGTTCGGACGGTACGGGGTTCGACCCGAACTTAGCCTGTTCGGGCGGATCGCGAACCCCGAACATTTCCAGGTGTTCGCCGCATGTTCGACCACAATGGACCACAATGCATTTTCCCACTGCCTGAAGCTCGTAATTGGCTACAGCCTTGCACCTGACCACAGGTCTGGTGCAAGACTGGTTGAACACTATGCCAATCACCGCTCAGAGTCCTGATGGGGCAAATTTTGCCCAATCATGGGCTCACAGAGCTAAGTCCCGCAGCACACTATATAAGGTTTCAACGCGCCGATTCTGCACGCATTTCAGAGGAGATTTCAAAGAAGATAGTTGTGTCTGTTGTTACTGCCGGTCTGCCACGCTACTGGGGGGGTCTCATTTCGACCAAATATCAGGGAATTTAGGTGATGTGTGACTTGTTACTGTGCCAGCAAGTTTTTTTGGGGTTTACAACTTTATTTAAAATATTTGTGTATTGAGGTGATTTTCTGGGTCTTGTCACACTATGCCAGCAAGTCTTTTTGGGTCTCAGTTATACCAAATATCAGGGAATTTAGGTGATGTGTGTCTTGTCACTGTGCCAGCAAGTTTTTTTGGGGTTTACAACTTTATTTAAAACAATTGTGAATTGAGGTGATTTTCTGGGTCTTGTCACTGTGCCAGCAAGTCTTTTTGGGTCTCATTTATACCAAATATCATTGAATTTAGGTGATGTGTGTCTTGTCACTGTGCCAGCAAGTTTTTTTGGGGTTTACAACTTTATTTAAAACATTTGTGAATTGAGGTGATTTTCTGGGTCTTGTCACTGTGCCAGCAAATCTTTTTGGGGCTCACTAATTTCTTTAAAACACTTGTGAATTAAGGTGATCTTCTGTGTCTCGTCACACAGCCAGCAATTTTTTTTGGGGCTCACTAATTTCTTTAAAACACTTGGGAATTAAGCTGATCTGTGTCTCGTCATACAAAAAGTACCACGCTGTATTTTGGGGCTCACTAATTTCTTTAAAACACTTGGGAATTAAGGTGATCATCTGTGTCTCGTCACACAGCCAGCAATTTTTTTTGGGGCTCACTAATTTCTTTAAAACACTTGGGAATTAAGGTGATCTTCTGTGTCTCGTCACACAGCCAGCAATTTTTTTTGGGGCTCACTAATTTCTTTAAAACACTTGGGAATTAAGGTGATCTGTGTCTCGTCATACAAAAAGAACCACGCTGTATTTTGGGGCTCACTAATTTATTTAAAACATTTGTGAATTAAGGTGATCTGTCTCTTGTCACTGGCTGCCAGCTATCAGTGTGTCTCACTGAGTTATACCAGAGTTATTTAAATCTTTATACCAGAGTTGAATCAGAGTTCTGTATATATTAATCTATATATCACTCACCATGTCTGAAAGAACAAAAAGGACAGGCAGACGCTCCCAGCCACAGATAAGAGGGCAAGCAGCCCCTGTGTCGGGAGGCTGTGTCTCTGGTCGTGGTGGACGTGGTGCATCCTCTGCAGGGGCACGTTTGTCCTTTCTAACTGGTGCTGGCCGTCTTAAGCAGCAGCAACATACAGAGGACTTGGTGGATTGGCTAATCAGGCCATCCTCATCCTCCGAGTCCTCTGCCAGCCAGGCTTCTAGTGCTTTACAGTCCACCTCAGCTGCCAAAGCATCTAATGCAGCCTCCATGTCCACAGCTACTCCTGCCGTAGCCTCACTATCACACACGGAGGAGTCAGCTGAATTGTTTGACTACAATGAGAGTGACATGCTGCTTGAGGATGCGCAGCAAGTACAGTGCTCTGATTCAATCTCTGAGGTTGAGCAAGGGAGTATAATCAACCTAGAGGAAGGGGTGCCAGTGATGACACACAAATAACTGGCACTCTTGTTGCCCAAGCAGCTGCAGCATACTGCCAAGTTGGCTCCAGTGACGAGGAGATAGGGGGTGAAGATGGCATTGATGATGATGAGGTCACTGACTCCACCTGGGTGCCAGATCGAACTGAGGAATCAAGTGAGGAGGAGGGGGTGGAGGAGGAGGAGGCACAGCAAACACGAGGCACAACATCCTCTGTGACCAACCGTAGCACTAGCCAGTCCAAGGCATCATATGTCAGAGCTGCTCCGGTGCAGAGCGCTGTTGTCTCAAAGAACACATGCAGGAAATCTGTGGTCTGGGAGTTCTTTAAGAACTGTGCAGCAGACCCCACTGTTGCTATTTGTAATCTATGTTAGAGGAGGCTGAAGCGTGGGATAAACACCGGACACTTGGGTACCACGTGCTTGATGCGACATATGAACAAGTGCCACACATCCCGTTGGGGCAAAACTTTGCGTAGGTCCTCCTCCTCCTCATCTGTCTCTACCCACACTGTATGTCCTGCCATGCAATTGCCTACAACCTCCACCGACAGGGATGATGCTACAGTAATGGATGTACCAGCAGGTCTTTCCTCACAATGTGACATCATCCCAGTAGCTGAATATTTACACAGTCAGATTACGTAGCCGCAGCTGCTGCAGCGAAAGAAAAAATATAGTCCCAACCATCCCCAAGCACAGCGTCTAAATGCCAGTTTAGCAAAATTACTCGCATTGCAGCTGCTGCCTTTCCAGCTGGTGGACTCTGCTCCCTTCCGTGAATTTGCTGAATGCGCTGTACCACTGTGGCAGGTTCCAAAACGCCATTACTTTTCACGTAAGGCCATTCCAGCACTATACCAGCACGTGGAAGACAATGTTATCCAGTCATTGGGAAAGGCAGTCAGCAGCAAGGTGCATGTCACTTTAGACACGTGGTCCAGCAAGCATGGACAGGGTCGTTACATTTCCTTCATGGCATACTGGGTAGCTCTGATTGCAGCTGGGAGGGATCCAAGACGGGGCTCTGTGCTGGAGCTTGTTCATCCACCACGCCTCCAGAAAGCTGCTTGTATGAGGTTTGTCTGCTCCACCACCACCACCTTTTCCTCCTCCTCCTCCTTCTCTGTCTCTGGCGAAGTGGCAGTTAAACCCACGCCTGACAGGGTGTACGCAATGGCTCAAGCAAAAAGATGCCATACTGTGCTTGAGCTGGTTTGTTTAGGGGACAGGAGCCACACCGGGTCAGAAATTTTGTCAGCTCTGTAGGGGAAGGTGCAGAGATGTTAACACCACGCCAGCTTGAGCTGGGAATGATCGTCTGTGATAAAGGCAGCAACCTTCTCTCCGCCCTACGCAAGGGTAAATTGATGCATGTACCATGCCTAGCACACGTCCTAAATCTGGTGGTACAGCGTTTCCTAACCAAGTACCCAGGGCTGCCAGAGCTTCTCATCCAGGCCAGAAAAGTCTGCAGCCACTTCAGACGGTCATTCCCAGCAAGCGTTCGCCTGGCAGAAATTCAAAGAGAATTCCACCTTCCCACAAACCGTCTGATCTGTGACATGCCCACCAGGTGGAACTCGACATTAGCAATGCTGCAGCGTCTGCACAAGCAGCAGAGGGCCATCAACGAGTACCTGTGTGAGTATGGCACAAGGACAGGTTCAGGTCAACTTGGTTTTTTTTTCCCCCGCAGTGGCTGATGATCAAGGATGCATGCACTGTACTGTCACCATTTGAGGAGGCAACGAGGATGGTGAGCAGGGACAGTGCATGCATCAGTGACACAATTCCTTTAGTGTTCCTGCTGGAGCACACTCTGCGGGGAATTATAGATGTGGCTCTAGAGGCAGAGCAGCAGGAGGAAGAGGAGGCCTTCCCTAGCTCTCAAGGCCCCAGTCTTTCCGCAGACAGCATTCCAGCGGGTCCTACTCAGATCAGACTGGAGGAGGATGAGGAGGAGGAGGACTATTTAAGTAGTGGGGCATTGAAGGTGGGGATTCCTCAAGGAGGGTTTTGTGTGCCCAGAAACAGAAGGGCTTGTGCGTGGCTGGGAGGAGGAAGTGCACGATATGGTCATCCTCATTGACCAGGACGACTCGGCAGCTAATGCCACCTCCAACCTACGCTGCATTGGCTCCCTAATGATGCAAAGCCTGCTAAAGGACCCCAGGATTCGTGCTATCAAGGAGAGCGATCATTACTGGTTGGCAACCCTTCTTGATCCACGATACAAGGGGAAAGTTGCAGAGCTCATCCTGCCGCACAGAGGGAGCACAGGATGACAAAACTTGAGGACGCTCTAAAGCGAAACTTGTGTAACACCTTAGAAACATAGATAGAAAAATAGAAACCTAGAAAAATGTCGGCAGATAAGAACCTTACGGCCCATCTAGTATGCCCAATTACATGGATACTTTACCTGGATTTATCTTTTGTTTAGGATAGCCTTATGCCTATCCCATGCTTGCTTAAATTCAATTACTGTTTTGGCCTCTACCACTTCTACTGGAAGACTGTTCCATGTATCCACCACCCTCTCAGTAAAATAATGCTTCCTGATGTTACTTTTAAACCTTTGCCCCTCTAATCTAAGACTATGTCCTCTTGTTTTGCTACTTTGTTTCCTTTTAAATATACTCCCTTCCTCTACCTTGTGGATTCCCTTACGTATTTAAATGTTACTATCATATCTCCTCTGTCTCGTCTTTTTTCCAAGCTGTACATGTTAAGATCATTAAGCCTTTCCTGGTAACTTTTCTCCTTCAAGCCGTACACCATTTTAGTAGCCCTTCTCTGAACTCTCTCTAAGATGTCTATATCCTTCTGGAGATACGGTCTCCAGTACTGCACACAGTACTCCAAGTGAGGTCTCACCAGTGCTCTGTACAGTGGCATGAGCACTCCCTTTTCCTACTGCTAATACCTCTCCCTACACAATCAAGCATTCTGCTAGCATTTCCTGCTGCTCTATTACATTGACTACTTACCCTTAGATCCTCTGAAATAATGACCCCTAAATCCCTTTCCTCAGATGTTGAGGTTAGGACTGTATCAAATATTCTATATTCAGCCCTTGGGTTTTTACGTCCCAGGTGCATTATCTTGCAGTTATCCACATTAAAACTCAATTGCCACAACTCCGACCATTTTTTTAGTTTACCTAAAT
>RXON01001753.1:0-47851 GCA_009667805.1 Leptobrachium leishanense | reverse complement strand
TAAGGGAGGAAATATCTGACGAACTAGAGCACAAATGGCTCCTCCTGCAGACTTACCCGGACCTGCTCCCCCCTCGCCCGGGACCTGCTCCCTCCAACAGAGGGCAGCACTGTCTGCACAGCATATTCCTCTGCCGCCACTTCCCAGACTCCGCCTGCACAGACTCCACGTTACCCATGATCCGCTCTGGAGTCTCTCACCAGTTCCTAGTTTTGAGGTTTCCCTGTCACCCACAACACGGTTTCTGAGTCTTGCTGACGAACCTCCTTGCATAGGCTCTTGGGCCACTCCCCTTGGCAGGGGTGGTTGGACTCTTGAGCTGCCCCGGGCGGGGCTGGCTGGACACTTGGGCCCCCTGGGGGGTGGGGCTAGGTTCAGTCATTACACTGCTGTTCGGGGTGGGGCGGGCAGGACGCAGGGCGCGGATCATACATGTAGGCCATTGCTTGTAAAGTTCTTTTCTAAATAAAGCACGCACAGTGAACGCGGTGTTGCCGGTCCTCGGGTTGTGTGATTTCATGCGGTTACTGGTAGCGGACATTTTCCTATTTGTGGGAAGTGGTTCCTGGAGGATCGAGCTGAGACACAAAGATTCCCGGCCCGGTGCCCGTCTCTCTCCCAGAGATTCCCGGCCCGGTGCCCGTCTCTCCCAGAGATTCCCAGCCCGGTGCCCGTCTCTCCCAGATTCCCAGCCCGGTGCCCGTCTCTCTCCCCAGTTACAATCCCGGCCCGGTGCCCGTCTCTCTCCCCAGTTACAATCCCGGCCCGGTGCCCGTCTCTCTCCCCAGTTACAATCCCGGCCCGGTGCCCGTCTCTCTCCCCAGTTACAATCCCGGCCCGTGCCCGTCTCTCTCCCCAGTTACAATCCCGGCCCGGTGCCCGTCTCTCTCCCCAGTTACAATCCCGGCCCGGTGCCCGTCTCTCTCCCCAGTTACAATCCCGGCCCGGTGCCCGTCTCTCTCCCCAGTTACAATCCCGGCCCGGTGCCCGTCTCTCTCCCCAGTTACAATCCCGGCCCGGTGCCCGTCTCTCTCACCAGTTACAATCCCGGCCCGGTGCCCGTCTCTCCCCGAGATTCAGGCCGGTGCCCAAGGGAGGATCAGCGGGCCTCACTGCAGTGAGAGAGGTGCCCAAATCGTCACCCGGGGTTTCCGAGAACCTCGTTTAGCCTCAGTGGGCAGCAGGGCCTGCGGACACTGGGCTGGGCGGGATGATATCAGCCTTCTCATATATATCTGCAATGTGCAGGGAACTGGCGTCGGACTCAGATTCTCTCCCTGGAGAGGAACTTCTGGAGGCCGGATGTGGAGCTTCTTAGAACGCTGCATGTCAGAAGAAGCGTGTCATGTAACGCTCCATGCTTCAAACCCCAAGAGACTTTATGTTCAATTATATTGTGTGATTTTAAATATATTTTACATCGTTTGGTTTTAGTTTAAATTAGTTTAGTGTAAAATGGCATAACTTTAGTTTTAAATATACTTATATTCCTGTAGGTAAATGTGTTTCTGTATAGCCAGTAAACAAGCTTTACTGCTGTGTAATTTATGCAACAGGGCTTTTCCCCTTATCTGGCTGCATGTTTGATTCAAGAAGTCTGGGATAGTGTTTGTCTTTAATCTGATGTGTTAGAACAATAGATTATGTAAATGTTGTGTGAGCTAAAGAATGTAAAGAATGTTTATTGTAAATATCTGACATAATGTAATTAGAGACGTTAGGTACATGTTCACCATTTGGTATGCAAATTATAACTGAAGAGGACCTGAAGGAAACCTGCAGTGGTCTTGGAACCAACC
Organism: Leptobrachium leishanense; assembly: GCA_009667805.1. Lineage (NCBI taxonomy): Eukaryota > Metazoa > Chordata > Amphibia > Anura > Megophryidae > Leptobrachium > Leptobrachium leishanense. The sequence goes on along the minus strand of RXON01001753.1, from coordinate 46,052 downwards.
AACCAACCATATATCCGGTGAAATCTTCCATAAAGAGAGAATCCTGTTGGAACATACAGCTCGCCTGGTGTCTCCTTCAACTACGCTACACTACACTCAACCTCAGAAGGCACAGAGCCGCCTTCTGGAAATGCAAAGAGGCTCCAAGGCAGAGGTTCAGACCAAGCAGGTCTGGAGCTGCAGATCAGGCTGCTCGAGGCACTGAGCTCCAAGCATCTCAGAGGCCGGGCTGATCTTGGATAAGGGGGTATCTGGAGAGTCAGGACAGGCGGAAGAGAACGGTTCCGTCACATTGGCTGGCAGCGGTGTGGATAGAGGCTCCCCAACACCAATACACCCCGAGATGGCCAACTATACAGCCTGCAAGCAGGACACCCTGAAGGACCTGCTGGAGAGCCAAAGGATGGAACAGATACTGAAGTAAGGGTCAAAGGCACAAGTGTGGTGCAACCCGGAGCGAGTGGAGATGTGTCCCCGCTGAGAGAGACCGCAGAGGTTTTTGCCTGCATTGAAAGAAAACAGTCTACAGAGGACTATGGAGCAGGACAGCTCATTTATTCCTTATGAGCAGAGAATCACAGAGGACATTCAGCTGTGGAGACCCCAGGTGTTGGGGCCTCAGCCCACTGCGAGCCATGGAGACCAGTTGGTGCACTGGCTGCGTGCCGCACTCGATCTAGAGTGCAAATATGAGGACTTGATGCAATGTGTGAGTGAGGAGGATTGGGAAACTGACGAGAAGCTTCCCCCGGGCTATGTGTTCCGCGGTCCTGGCCCAGCATGGATCTACTTTAAGGGGGAGACAATTATGGCAGTCCACAAGCTGCCAGACATGCAGAATTGTGCGCCATCCAGGGGCACTACCTGGACGTATATGAGGACTCTGCCTTTTGGCCCGTGCTGAAGGGGCTCGCGTCTGAGGAATGGGCACTTGAAAATAGACTTAAAAAGGTTGCAGACTGCAGCCCAGCTACAAGTCCCCAAGAGCCCTGGAGGAAGCCTCCCCCCACCAGCCAGCAGTAAGAGGAAGAAAAAAAGAGGTGGACGGGTGAAAGAAATGGAGGTGGTGCTGGAGAGCGACTGCAAATGTCGTGACCCGCTTCGAAGGGAGGTAGAGACCTTGAAAGGGCAACTAGACTCTGCCACCCAGGGCGAGAAAGAGACTGGCCTGCGATTGCACCGGCTACAGGATCAGCTGCTAGATGGCCAGAGAGAGCTGGACGAGGTGAGACTATCCAGAGATGATGCAGAGGTGAATGTACAGCGCCTGGAGATGGAGACGACTGGCTTGCAGGACTTACTTACAGCTGCGGAGCGAGCCAAGGGTAATGCTGCTCGAGAGCGAGAGGAGGCCATGGCCATTGGCGTTTTAAAAGTCCAGGCAGCCATGGGGGAAAAGTGTCTCCTGGAATCCCAGATTATGGAGCTGACGGAGAAGCTGAAAGACGAGCAAAGTAACGCTGAGCGAGTAGGCCAGAATCTTAAAAAGGCCAGATTGCTGATTGAGCAACTGAGAGGCAGAGCGAAGCAAGGCCCAGCTACTAGAGAAGTCATGTCAACAGCTGGAGGGTCAGTGCCAAGAACTAAAGGCTGAACTCCAGGCTTCTATCACTGCCTGGGAAGCAAGATGTCAAGAGCTTTAGGAGCAGTGTGATGCAGAGACCGAGCAACGCCATGCTATAAGTGAGCAGTGTCGACACTCTGAAAGCAGGCTGTACACTGCACAGCAACAGCTGGAAAATGAGAGGCTCCAGACAGTACTACACCATCAGGTACAGGCCGAGCTGCAAGCTTCTGTTATTGAACTAAAAGCAAAGACTTTACAGCTAGAAGTACAGCTGAACGCCAAGATTAAAAAACAGCAGGCTGTGCTCCTTCCCACTGCGCAAGGGAGATGTATTTCAGGTAGCCCGAATCGCTGACTTGAAGGGACAACGATTATGGAGCCTGTGGACCTATTTTTGTATGGTGAGAAACCTGCGGCGCTTCCAGTGGATTTGGGAGAAATTCTAAGGATAGATGCTGTGCTGGCATCAGAGTGTGCCTTGTCCCCAACGAAGATGGAGACCCCCCCAGCACTCCACCCCTATGACCGAAGGTGCTACCAGAGAGGGAACCTCTTCTTTCCTGCCCAGCAGACCAGCAGAATCGGTGAGTGACTACCCTGAGAGACTACCAAGTTCCTGGTCCCAGGAAGAATTGCGCCCTTTTGGGATTGTGGGGATTGCCGTGGGCTGGGCCCCTGCTAAATTTTCGGGAGAGGGGCATCACCCGAAGGAGAGACTGGGACTGGGACTGCTGACTGTGTCTTGGTCCTGGGTCTGCAGAGGTGCCCTGGAGACAGAAAGATGTTGGGGGGAATTCCAGTGTGCCCGCTAGAAAACATTTTGTGTCTGTGGACTGTGGTGGCCTGTTGCCTGGCAGACACTACTGCGGTGAGTCCTTGGGAGCACTGGACAAGAGGGTTGGCTTGCCTCTTACCCCGGGACTATGGACCCACACCCAGGCATACCCTGTGGCGACCGTCGGACCCTGCTGACTTTGCTTATGTGCCCGCAACCTGGAACTTCGAAGATGGCGCAGAAAAGGGACAAAGTGAGAGGTCTCGTCAGTGGCAAGTGATCCGTTTGGGATCTAAGCTTGCCCTGCCGTTCTGGAAGGGGGGACATATGTCATGGAACTGACGTAACGCTCCACGCTTCAAACTCCAAGAGACTTTATGTTCATTTATATCGTGTGATTATAAATATATTTTACATTGCTTGGTTTTAAATTAGTTTAGTGTAAAATGGCGTAGCTTTAGTTTTACATAGTTATACATAGTTATATAGGCTGAAAAAAGACATGGGTCCATCGGGTTCAGCCTCTCCCACATAACCTACTGCTGTTGATCCAAAGATTTTAAATATACTTATATTCCTGTAGGTAAATGTGTTTTTGTGTAGCCGGTAAAGAAGCTTTACTGCTGTGTAATTTATGCAACAGAGCTTTTCCCCTTATCTGGCTGTATGTTTGATTCAAGAAGTCTGGGATAGTGTTTGTCTTTAATCTGATGTGTTAGAACAATAGATTATGGAAATGTTGGGTGAGCTAAAGGCTAAAGAATGTTTATTGTAAATATCTAACTGACATAATGTAATTAGAGACTTTAGGTACATGTTCACCATTTGGTATGCAAATTATAACTGAAGAGGACCTGAAGGAAATCTGCAGTGGTCTTGGAACCAACCAACCAACCAATCAGAACTGTTGGGATGGGTGGGAAGTTTGAATGTGCATTGCTGTATTTTGTATAAATATCCGGTGAAATCTTCCATAAAGAGAATCCTGTTGGAACATACAGCTCGCCTGGTGTATCCTTCAACTACGCTACACTACACTCAACCTCAGAAGGCACAGAGTGGCCTTCTGGAAATGCAAAGAGGCTCCAAGGCAGAGGTTCAGATCAAGCAGATCTGGAGCTGCAGATCAGGCTGCTCGAGGCACTGAGCTCCAAGCATCTCAGTGGCCGGGCTGATCTTGGCAAGGGGGTATCTGGAGAGTCAGGACATGTGGAAGAGAACGGTTCCATCACAAAGCGTGAGGTAACACGAGATAGCGGCTGCAAGCATACTAAGATCCCATGCAAACAGAAAGCCAAAACTTAGAAGGGTTTGTTGGTCCGCCCACCACCGTGAGAAAACCGTCAACCACCTCAACAATACTCCGGACGCCTTGATTAAAGCCAGACGACAGGAAAAAAAAAACTACCAAAATGAATCCAATACTTAGGAGTGCGTTCCCGCCTTTTCTTATTTATAGAGTGGCAGGAGCAATGGACTGCGTCACTGGGCAAGGGGGGGGGTTAGACTATACCATTGTTAGAAGACATTTTCTTTAATGACTGCTGTGTTTTTCGACGTTTTACTTCCTGCTGTGAATAAATGCAAGAAAAGACTGCAATACTCGCCTCCGAATCCTTGTATTACAATTCCGTCTGCCCCTTAACGGGAGATTTCACATAGATCCGTAAATGCGTTATCCTTATCCTGTGAGTCTCCGATTAAACCGGCTACCATCAACCAGTCCTTCTCCCACAGGGGAGACCCCCCCCCCATATATACACACACACCCCTCTCTCTACATATCCCCTCCCCCGGCTCAGTCCATTCATCGTGCAATAAACACTCTGCGCGTCCAAAATGCATTTTATTCTGTATTAGGCGATACACGAGACACTCGGACGTGTAAACATAATGAAAGAGCCGTGTTACGGAGCAGACGCAGTGGGCGGAGTTCCAGGCATTTATCCGCAGTGTCCAGACTGGCCCCCGCTGCTGCCGCCGCCGCCGCCGTGGTGTTTGCTCAGCATGGGCTGCAATAAAACAGATTGGTGTCAGTGATGGGATCTTATAGAGACACAGTGTGATGGGGCCTCGTGCGAGAATACCCTGTGACCTTCCCGAAATAAAGTGTAACACCCCCCCCCCCCCATGATTCCGAGCTCTGGCCCTTCATCTGCTGGACGGACTCTGTGAGGGCCTGACACGTCCCTGGATCCAGGAGAGCAGCAGTAATGGGAGAAACCTTTGTTTTGGGTCTGGCTAAAACCTAAACACCCTCCCCAGAATCAGCCTCTCGCTGGACTCTCCCCAGAATCAGCCTCTCGCTGGACTCTCCCCAGAATCAGCCTCTCGCAGGACCTCCCCAGAATCAGCCTCTCGCTGGACTCTCCCCAGAATCGGCCTCTCGCTGGACTCTCCCCAGAATCGGCCTCTCGCTGGACTCTCCCCAGAATCGCCTCTCGCTGGACTCTCCCCAGAATCGCCTCTCGCTGGACTCTCCCCAGAATCGGCCTCTCGCTGGACTCTCCCCAGAATCGGCCTCTCGCTGGACTCTCCCCAGAATCGGCCTCTCGCTGGACTCTCCCCAGAATCAGCCTCTCGCTGGACTCTCCCCAGAATCAGCCTCTCGCAGGACCCTCCCCAGAATCAGCCTCTCGCTGGACTCTCCCCAGAATCGGCTCTCGCTGGACTCTCCCCAGAATCGGCTCTCGCTGGACTCTCCCCAGAATCAGCCTCTCGCTGGACTCTCCCCAGAATCGGCCTCTCGCTGGACTCTCCCCAGAATCGGCCTCTCGCTGGACTCTCCCCAGAATCGGCCTCTCGCTGGACTCTCCCCAGAATCGGCCTCTCGCTGGACTCTCCCCAGAATCGGCCTCTCGCTGGACTCTCCCCAGAATCGGCCTCTCGCTGGACTCTCCCCAGAATCGCCTCTCGCTGGACCCTTCCCAGAATCAGCCTCTCGCTGGACTCTCCCCAGAATCAGCCTCTCGCAGGACTCTCCCCAGAATCAGCCTCTCGCTGGACCCTTCCCAGAATCAGCCTCTCGCTGGACTCTCCCCGGCCCCCCCGGAGCACAAGAACTACCATGTCAAACCCTGCACCACGTCCTCTCTGCTGCGGCCTCCCAGGTGCCGTAACGCCGACGCCTTCATCATGTGACGCATTTAATGCGCAAAAAAATGCAGGAACAAATCAGGATCCTCCTTACACCTTAACCAGGCGTGTGTCAGCCTGTCCTGATAACGCTACAAATCCCGGTGTGCCGGGCGACGCGGACGCGCTTACCAAGCAGAACATGCACATCAGCAGGTAGGACAGGATCAGCGACGTCATGACGAGAAGCGCAACTCCCCATCCCGGAACACCTGCAATCAGAAGCACAGGGTGAGCAGGCCGGTCGTACGCGCCATGCCTGGCTGTCAGCTCCGCACAAGAATAAACTGTGTGTGCGAGACCGCGAGAATAAGCTGCGCGTGCGAGACCGCGAGAATAAGCTGCGCGTGCGAGACCGCGAGAATAAGCTGCGCGTGCGAGACCGCGAGAATAAGCTGCGCGTGTGCGAGACCGCGAGAATAAGCTGCGCGTGTGCGAGACCGCGAGAATAAGCTGCGCGTGTGCGAGACCGCGAGAATAAGCTGCGCGTGCGAGACCGCGAGAATAAGCTGCGCGTGCGAGACCGCGAGAATAAGCTGCGCGTGCGAGACCGCGAGAATAAGCTGCGCGTGCGAGACCGCGAGAATAAACTGCGCGTGCGAGACCGCGAGAATAAGCTGCGCGTGCGAGACCGCGAGAATAAGCTGCGCGTGCGAGACCGCGAGAATAAATAAACTGCGCGTGCGAGACCGCGAGAATAAACTGCGCGTGCGAGACCGCGAGAATAAGCTGCGCGTGCGAGACCGCGAGAATAAATAAACTGCGCGTGCGAGACCGCGAGAATAAACTGCGCGTGTGAGAGAATAATCTGCGTGTGCGAGACAGTGAGAATAAACTGCACGGGTTGAAACCTGTGTAAATAAACTGCGCATGCGAGGTTGTAAGAGAAAAGTCTGCGCGTGTGAAGTTGTGAGAATATAATCTATACGGCCTCTCTGGGCCACCTCATCTCTAGCTATGGATCCAGTATCATCTCTCTGCAGACGACACCCAAATCTACCTTTCCTCCCCCGATCTCTCTCCTCCCGTGTTGGACCGTGTTACTGCCGGCCTATCGGCTGTCTCCGACTGGATGACTTCACATTTTCTAAAGCTCAACCTCTCGAAAACTGAATTTATCTTCCCTCCCTCTAAAACCTCCATTCCTGCACCTATTTCCCTTCAGGTGAATGAGCCGCCATTACTTCTACCTCTCAGGCTCGTTGCCTCGGGGTCCTCTCCGACTCTGATCTCTCCTTTACTCCTCACATTCAGTCGCCAAATCCTGCTACTTCCACCTAAAAAACATTGCGCGCGTCTGTCCCTGTCTTAATCCAGACTCTACTAAAATGCTCATCCAAGCTCTTATTATCTCCCGTTTGGACTACTGTAACCTCCTTCTCTCTGGCCTTAAGAGATCCCAGATTCTCCCTCTGCTGTCTGTAATGAGGCGGTGAGAATATACTGTGTGAGTGCGAGGCGGTGAGAATATAATATGCGCGTGCGAGGCGGTGAGAATATAATGTGCGCGTGTGAGGCCGTGAGAATATACTGTGCGAGGCAGTGAGAATATAATGTGCGCGTGCGAGGCAGTGAGAATATAATGTGCGTGGCGGTGAGAATATAATGTGCGTGGCGGTGAGAATATAATGTGCGCGTGCGAGGCAGTGAGAATATAATGTGCGCGTGCGAGGCGGTGAGAATATAATGTGCGTGGCGGTGAGAATATAATGTGCGTGTGCGAGGCAGTGAGAATATAATGTGCGCGTGCGAGGCAGTGAGAATATAATGTGCGCGTGCGAGGCAGTGAGAATATAATGTGCGTGGCGGTGAGAATATAATGTGCGTGGCGGTGAGAATATAATGTGCGCGTGCGAGGCAGTGAGATATAATGTGCGCGTGCGAGGCAGTGAGAATATAATGTGCGTGGCGGTGAGAATATAATGTGCGTGTGCGAGGCGGTGAGAATATAATGTGCGTGTGCGAGGCAGTGAGAATATAATGTGCGCGTGCGAGGCAGTGAGAATATAATGTGCGCGTGCGAGGCGGTGAGAATATAATGTGCGTGTGCGAGGCGGTGAGAATATAATGTGCGTGTGCGAGGCAGTGAGAATATAATGTGCGCGTGCGAGGCAGTGAGAATATAATGTGCGCGTGCGAGGCAGTGAGAATATAATGTGCGCGTGCGAGGCAGTGAGAATATAATGTGCGTGTGCGAGGCAGTGAGAATATAATGTGCGCGTGCGAGGCAGTGAGAATATAATGTGCGTGTGCGAGGCAGTGAGAATATAATGTGCGCGTGCGAGGCAGTGAGAATATAATGTGCGCGTGCGAGGCAGTGAGAATATAATGTGCGGTGCGAGGCAGTGAGAATATAATGTGCGCGTGCGAGGCGGTGAGAATATAATGTGCGCGTGCGAGGCAGTGAGAATATATAATGTGCGCGTGCGAGGCAGTGAGAATATAATGTGCGCGTGCGAGGCAGTGAGAATATAATGTGCGCGTGCGAGGCAGTGAGAATATAATGTGCGGTGCGAGGCAGTGAGAATATAATGTGCGTGCGAGGCAGTGAGAATATAATGTGCGCGTGCGAGGCAGTGAGAATATAATGTGCGAGGCAGTGAGAATATGTGCGCGTGCGAGGCGGTGAGAATATAATGTGCGCGTGCGAGGCGGTGAGAATATAATGTGCGCGTGCGAGGCAGTGAGAATATAATGTGCGCGTGCGAGGCAGTGAGAATATAATGTGCGCGTGCGAGGCAGTGAGAATATAATGTGCGCGTGCGAGGCGGTGAGAATATAATGTGCGTGTGCGAGGCAGTGAGAATATAATGTGCGCGTGCGAGGCAGTGAGAATATAATGTGCGCGTGCGAGGCAGTGAGAATATAATGTGCGCGTGCGAGGCAGTGAGAATATAATGTGCGCGTGCGAGGCAGTGAGAATATAATGTGCGAGGCAGTGAGAATATAATGTGCGCGTGCGAGGCGGTGAGAATATAATGTGCGCGTGCGAGGCAGTGAGAATATAATGTGCGCGTGCGAGGCAGTGAGAATATAATGTGCGCGTGCGAGGCAGTGAGAATATAATGTGCGCGTGCGAGGCAGTGAGAATATAATGTGCGCGTGCGAGGCAGTGAGAATATAATGTGCGCGTGCGAGGCAGTGAGAATATAATGTGCGTGTGCGAGGCAGTGAGAAATAATGTGCGCGTGCGAGGCAGTGAGAATATAATGTGCGTGTGCGAGGCGGTGAGAATATAATGTGCGCGTGCGAGGCAGTGAGAATATAATGTGCGCGTGCGAGGCAGTGAGAATATAATGTGCGCGTGCGAGGCAGTGAGAATATAATGTGCGCGTGCGAGGCAGTGAGAATATAATGTGCGCGTGCGAGGCAGTGAGAATATAATGTGCGCGTGCGAGGCAGTGAGAATATAATGTGCGCGTGCGAGGCGGTGAGAATATAATGTGCGAGTGCGAGGCGGTGAGAATATAATGTGCGCGTGCGAGGCGGTGAGAATATAATGTGCGCGTGCGAGGCAGTGAGAATATAATGTGCGCGTGCGAGGCAGTGAGAATATAATGTGCGCGTGCGAGGCAGTGAGAATATAATGTGCGCGTGCGAGGCAGTGAGAATATAATGTGCGTGTGCGAGGCGGTGCCGTCGCGTTACTCACCGGTTGTGCTATTTGTTTGGGCATCTGGGGAAAAAAAGAGCAAAACGTGAGAAAACACGTTTATGAAATCGATAAATACAAGTTTCCTCATTTCCCCAAATCTCCGCTCGTTTCTCGCGCCTGTCCCTCCGTGGCTGCAATGCTCTCTCCGTGAGCGGCACAAGAGGTGCTGCTGGATGCACTGTACCACCATCTTGGAGCCTGTTGCCGTGGGGATACTGTGGATCAGCACTTTACTGGGGCTCATATAAAGCGTGCGCCTGGCGACTGACATTGCTCTGGTTTCTTCTGTCCATGCGCGGCTAGTGTCCCCTCGGCTTGTTTTCTCCTTTGGCTTCCATCCTTTATAGGGACTAGCCGGCGTTGCGATACCCGGCCACCTTGACCCGAGTCTGGTTCAATCAAACCCCTGGTATTTTGAGAGATCAACTCCCAGCACACTTAACCGGCCCTGGACCTGATTAAATCCAGATAAATTCCTTGATCTTGCATCAAACACCAGGTTGAGTCGAAACGTCGTCTTTGTTTGATGCAAACGCAACAAATTTATCATGACGTCGCTGTGGCTCATCCAAAACAGCCTGGTGTCAGCACGGTGAGGAACGGGCCAGGTGCCATCACCCTCCATAAACCGCCCACTGGCACCTGTATCTACCCCTCCCGCCCCAGCGTTATCTGCAAGCTGGCTGCTGGACTCAGTCTTGCTTTTTTTCCCATGATCCTCCAGTTTGTCGATGTGTCCCAGGCGCAGCCCAGGCCTCTCACCTGCCCCCTGCAGACTCAGGATCAGGGCTCCCAGGAGCCACATTGCGCTGCTGGTCTTGCTGCCTGTACGGTTCATGCTGGTTGTGAGGATTGTCGGGATGCTGGTTCTCCGGGCCGTCGTGGGCCGGTTTATATAGTCCGGTCAGAGTGACGGGCATTTACAGGCCGTGCGTGAGCAGATTATTCACACATTCCAGCTCTCTGAGCGACCTAATCACCTGGGAGGGGGACCCTGGCCTTTATGGTTCATGGCTGGTGTGTTGGGGCTCCGTGTATGCGGCTTCCTCTGACGAAGGTTTAAAAGCCTCTATTAAAGCAATTATAAAAATAAACAAGTCACGCGTCCTGCGAGGCTAAACACTGCCGCCCCTCCATGAGCAGCCTCAGAGGAATGACATCATCCCTCATCATGCACAACATCATGTCACAGCCTGCGAGGCAGACTCCAAAAGCAACAAACCCCACGTGGTCTCCATCCAGGGGCTCTCCATGAAGATTGCTCCACTCCTACAATGCTACCCTACAATTCTATATCCCCCCCCCCTGCCATCGTTTCATTGACTTGTGAAGATAGGGGACACCGATCCTCCTCACTTCGGGGATGCGGCCACTGGGTATGACTGTGAGGTCCTTTCCCTGAGCCCCTTGTACAAGAGGAGGGTCCATTTCTTAAATCCCCTGCATAAGGGAAGGATTAACATAGATGGTACGGTCCCTGGACCTCATGTAGAAGATGTGGATCCATATAGACGGTTCTGTCCCTGGACCTCATGTAGAAGACGTGGATCCATACAGAAGGTCCAGTCCCTGGACCTCATGTAGAAGACGTGGATCCATACAGAAGGTCCAGTCCCTAGACCTCATGTAGAAAATATGGATCCAAATAGACGGTTCTGTCCCTGGACCTCATGTAGAAGACGTGGATCCATACAGACGGTTCTGTCCCTGGACCTCATGTAGAAGATGTGGATCCATATAGACGGTTCTGTCCCTGGACCTCATGTAGAAGATGTGGATCCATATAGACGGTTCTGTCCCTGGACCTCATGTAGAAGATGTGGATCCATATAGACGGTTCTGTCCCTGGACCTCATGTAGAAGATGTGGATCCATATAGACGGTTCTGTCCCTGGACCTCATGTAGAAGATGTGGATCCATATAGACGGTTCTGTCCCTGGACCTCGTGTAGAAGAGGTGGGTCCATACAGAAGTTTTTTTTTATTTTTTATCCCATGTGCAAGAGGAGGGTTTATAAGGAAGGTCCTTTCTCCGAGGCTCTTGTAGTAGAGGATCTTTTAGCTAGTTGGTCCTTTCCTTAAATAAACTATAGCAGGAGAGGGTTCAGCAAGAAGGTCCTTTTTCTGAAGCCCCTGCAGAAGAGGAGGGTTCATGCAGCATTTCCGTTCCTTAAATCCCCTCTAGAAGAGGAATATCCATATAGAAAGTCGTTTCTCTGAGACCTCAGTAAAAGAGGAAGGTCCAAATAGAAGGTCCATTCCCTGAACCTCTTTTAGAAGAAGAGGGTCCATAAATAAGGTCCTTACTCAGAGGCCTGTGTACTACAGCAACCATGCAGAAAGGCCTTTCTCTGGGCCCTTGAATGATTGGGATTCGTAGTGAAGATGTGAATTGAGGTGAACATGTGTGAGATACAGGCCAGGTCATTGGACAATGGTTCACAATCACCCCCATGGGAAGATGGATTGGGGTGGGAGTATTCACTGCCTTCTGCTTGGCTGTCGCAGCATTGTGGTGGTAATGACTTGGATCCATAAGTGGAGCCCTCAGCTATTACCCATCTGACCTCATACAAGCACCATGGGTATCAGGAGGCACGGCATGACACATTGTCTTCTACTCACTCTGGTATTTTCCTCTGCTGAGGCTTTTAGTGCTAATAAAAATATTCCGTCTCGTACAGGACTCGGTGACAGCAGAGGTCTCAGCGGTGACTGTGTTGGTTATGGTTGGTAATGGTGTGTGCAAACATTTTACATATGGTGGTGGTGGTAATGGTTTGATGTGGTGATTGCTGTGGAGATGGTCATGGGTGTGTCTACTATGGCACAGAATGTTAAAGTGGGCAAGGTGGTTATGGAGGTAGTGGTGGTGAGTGTGGTGCTTATGATTGACAGTGTTCTGGACCCTGATCTTTGTGACGTGGGCCTAGAGATGCATTTGGGAAGTGCAGGCCTGATGTTCTATATTATTTCCCTGCCCTCCCTGATGTTGGAGTCACCCTGTGTCTGTAGAGTGCAGGGTCTTTGTGTCGTCTGTGTTATGTATGAATAATGTTAGTGTCTGTTGCTATCTGCTGATAGGATTACTGTGTGGGTCACTTTAGGTATTCCAGCTCCCCCTTTCGGGAATGTGTTTGTATCTGTTAAAGGTTTGAATGGATATTGTTCTGTCTTGTTGCCAAATGTTGAGCAATGCTAATCCCATTGTCTGTCCCTGTTCGGATTGTGTCCCAGACTCTGACAAGCAGACTGGAGCGCAGTAACGCCTGAACAATATTCTAGTGGCGGGATTATGATGAGGGGCAGTGAGAGGCCAGGGCTCCGCCTGGCACTGTATATAGATTATTCCATTGAAGACGGAGCCTGAAGCTGTTTGTTCTAAACCTCCAGATCTGTGTGCTGCCTCATTTCTGATGATATCACCGCTCTAGGTGTGTACCTGTCCTTATGCTTCGTCTAAGGGCTGGAGAAAGGGATGAAAGACTGCTGGTGGGAGAACAGGGGTCCTGCAAGTGAGCGGCATTAACCGTTGTGACTGAGTTGGGGTATGGAGATCTATTACAACCTTCTCGGCAGAGTGCTGATTGCGGAGGTGTTCGTGGTGGTTGTAACATGAGCACATTGTGGTTCTGTTCAAAACTTCAGGATCAGAACCAGCCCGTTATTTAGTCCATCTGTTCTCTGTCCCAGAACCAGGCAGGTACCAGCTTCCATCTTCTATACTATTCAACTGGTAGCCCTGACACCACAGAAAGGAGACCCCAAGGGGCAGAGCCCCCATAAACAGCCAGACACACTGTAATCATATCACACACACACATTCTGACAGCACAATACTCACTGGTCCCAGCCACAGGGTAACACAAATTCCCACAGGGGCAATGGTCACACTCTGATCACATCAAACACACATCCTGACAGTGAGACAAACACTATCCATGGACACAGAGACTGCTGGATGGCTCCAGTAAAAGGTGGAGGGGGCTGCTGTGACGGTGGTGTTAACTGTAACAGGTCACCGTACCACGACTGGGTCACATTTGTTAATGCCGCTCCCTGGCTGGACCCCCGTTCTCCCACCAGACTTTTGTGTCTAGGATGGGTACACATAAAGTGCGCTGATAGCTGTGCAAAAACCTAGCGTCACTGGAGCATCTGGAGGGGGCTGTGGGTGGGCTAGCCTCCTGCCCAGCGACTACGGCCCCTGAAAGAGACTATTGGGGAAATCGCTGGAACTTATGAAGATATTTGTTTTTTTGCTGTTTTAAACATTCGCCAGAAAACTAAAGATTTCTGATGTCTGTATGTTATTCACTTATTGTATTTATTGTAGAGTCTCCTGTTGTGAATACTGTGTACATTCCCTCTGTATTACTATCCTCTCTGTATAGTGTACATTCCCTCTATTATCTATCCTCTCTCTGTATAGTGTACATTCCCTCTGTATTACTATCCTCTCTGTATAGTGTACATTCCCTCTATTATCTATCCTCTCTCTGTATAGTGTACATTCCCTCTATTATCTATCCTCTCTGTATAGTGTACATTCCCTCTGTATTACTATCCTCTCTGTATAGTGTACATTCCCTCTGTATTACTATCCTCTCTCTGTATAGTGTACATTCCCTCTGTATTACTATCCTCTCTCTGTATAGTGTACATTCCCTCTGTATTACTATCCTCTCTCTGTATAGTGTACATTCCCTCTGTATTACTATCCTCTCTCTGTATAGTGTACATTCCCTCTGTATTACTATCCTCTCTCTGTATAGTGTACATTCCCTCTGTATTACTATCCTCTCTCTGTATAGTGTACATTCCCTCTGTATTACTATCCTCTCTCTGTATAGTGTACATTCCCTCTATTATCTATCCTCTCTCTGTATAGTGTACATTCCCTCTGTATTACTATCCTCTCTCTGTATAGTGTACATTCCCTCTGTATTACTATCCTCTCTGTATAGCGTACATTCCCTCCATTATCTATCCTCCCTGTATAGTGTACATTCCCTCTATTATCTATCCTCTCTGTATAGTGTACATTCCCTCTGTATTACTATCCTCTCTCTGTATAGTGTACATTCCCTCTGTATTACTATCCTCTCTCTGTATAGTGTACATTCCCTCTGTATATTACTATCCTCTCTCTGTATAGTGTACATTCCCTCTATTATCTATCCTCTCTGTATAGCGTACATTCCCTCCATTATCTATCCTCTCTGTATAGTGTACATTCCTCCATTATCTATCCTCCCTGTATAGTGTACATTCCCTCTGTATTACTATCCTCTCTCTGTATAGTGTACATTCCCTCTGTATTACTATCCTCTCTGTATAGTGTACATTCCCTCCATTATCTATCCTCTCTGTATAGTGTACATTCCCTCTATTATCTATCCTCTCTGTATAGTGTACATTCCCTCTGTATTACTATCCTCTCTCTGTATAGTGTACATTCACTCTATTACTATCCTCTCTGTATAGTGTACATTCTCTCTGTATTACTATCCTCTCTCTGTATAGTGTACATTCCCTCTATTATCTATCCTCTCTCTGTATAGTGTACATTCCCTCTGTATTAATCCTCTCTGTATAGTGTACATTCCCTCTATTATCTATCCTCTCTCTGTATAGTGTACATTCCCTCTGTATTACTATCCTCTCTCTGTATAGTGTACATTCCTCTGTATTACTATCCTCTCTCTGTATAGTGTACATTCCCTCTGTATTACTATCCTCTCTCTGTATAGTGTACATTCCCTCTGTATTACTATCCTCTCTCTGTATAGTGTACATTCCCTCTGTATTACTATCCTCTCTCTGTATAGTGTACATTGCCTCTGTATTACTATCCTCTCTCTGTATAGTGTACATTCCCTCTGTATTACTATCCTCTCTCTGTATAGTGTACATTGCCTCTGTATTACTATCCTCTCTTGTGTACATTCCCTCTGTATTACTATCCTCTCTCTGTATAGTGTACATTCCCTCTGTATTACTATCCTCTCTCTGTATAGTGTACATTGCCTCTGTATTACTATCCTCTCTCTGTATAGTGTACATTCCCTCTGTATTACTATCCTCTCTCTGTATAGTGTACATTCCCTCTGTATTACTATCCTCTCTCTGTATAGTGTACATTCCCTCTGTATTACTATCCTCTCTCTGTATAGTGTACATTCCCTCTGTATTACTATCCTCTCTCTGTATAGTGTACATTCCCTCTGTATTACTATCCTCTCTCTGTATAGTGTACATTCCCTCTGTATTACTATCCTCCTCTGTATAGTGTACATTCCCTCTGTATTACTATCCTCTCTCTGTATAGTGTACATCCCTCTGTATTACTATCCTCTCTCTGTATAGTGTACATTCCCTCTGTATTATCTATCCTCTCCTGTATAGTGTACATTCTCTCTGTATTACTATCCTCTCTCTGTATAGCGTACATTCCTCTGTATTACTATCCTCTCTCTGTATAGTGTACATTCCCTCTGTATTACTATCCTCTCTGTATAGTGTACATTCCCTCTGTATTACTATCCTCTCTCTGTATAGTGTACATTCCTCTGTATTACTATCCTCTCTCTGTATAGTGTACATTCCCTGTATTACTATCCTCTCTCTGTATAGTGTACATTCCCTCTGTATACTATCCTCTCTCTCTGTATAGTGTACATTCCCTCTGTATTACTATCCTCTCTCTGTATAGTGTACATTCCCTCTGTATTACTATCCTCTCTCTGTATAGTGTACATCCCTCTGTATTACTATCCTCTCTCTGTATAGTGTACATTCCCTCTATTACTATCCTCTCTCTCTGTATAGTGTACATTCCCTCTGTATTACTATCCTCTCTCTGTATAGTGTACATTCCCTCTGTATTACTATCCTCTCTGTATAGCGTACATTCCTCCATTATCTATCCTCCCTGTATAGTGTACATTCCCTCTATTATCTATCTCTCTGTATAGTGTACATTCCCTCTGTATTACTATCCTCTCTCTGTATAGTGTACATTCCCTCTGTATTACTATCCTCTCTCTGTATAGTGTACATTCCCTCTGTATTACTATCCTCTCTCTGTATAGTGTACATTCCCTCTATTATCTATCCTCTCTGTATAGCGTACATTCCCTCCATTATCTATCCTCTCTGTATAGTGTACATTCCCTCCATTATCTATCCTCCCTGTATAGTGTACATTCCCTCTGTATTACTATCCTCTCTCTGTATAGTGTACATTCCCTCTGTATTACTATCCTCTCTGTATAGTGTACATTCCCTCCATTATCTATCCTCCCTGTATAGTGTACATTCCCTCTATTATCTATCCTCTCTGTATAGTGTACATTCCCTCTATTATCTATCCTCCCTGTATAGTGTACATTCCCTCTGTATTACTATCCTCTCTCTGTATAGTGTACATTCCCTCTGTATTACTATCCTCTCTCTGTATAGTGTACATTCCCTCTGTATTACTATCCTCTCTCTGTATAGTGTACATTCACTCTATTACTATCCTCTCTGTATAGTGTACATTCTCTCTGTATTACTATCCTCTCTCTGTATAGTGTACATTCCCTCTATTATCTATCCTCTCTCTGTATAGTGTACATTCCCTCTGTATTACTATCCTCTCTGTATAGTGTACATTCCCTCTATTATCTATCCTCTCTCTGTATAGTGTACATTCCCTCTGTATTACTATCCTCTCTCTGTATAGTGTACATTCCCTCTGTATTACTATCCTCTCTCTGTATAGTGTACATTCCCTCTGTATTACTATCCTCTCTCTGTATAGTGTACATTCCCTCTGTATTACTATCCTCTCTGTATAGCGTACATTCCCTCCATTATCTATCCTCCCTGTATAGTGTACATTCCCTCTATTATCTATCCTCTCTGTATAGTGTACAATCCCTCTGTATTACTATCCTCTCTCTGTATAGTGTACATTCCCTCTGTATTACTATCCTCTCTCTGTATAGTGTACATTCCCTCTGTATTACTATCCTCTCTCTGTATAGTGTACATTCCCTCTATTATCTATCCTCTCTGTATAGCGTACATTCCCTCCATTATCTATCCTCTCTGTATAGTGTACATTCCCTCCATTATCTATCCTCCCTGTATAGTGTACATTCCCTCTGTATTACTATCCTCTCTCTGTATAGTGTACATTCCCTCTGTATTACTATCCTCTCTGTATAGTGTACATTCCCTCCATTATCTATCCTCCCTGTATAGTGTACATTCCCTCTATTATCTATCCTCTCTGTATAGTGTACATTCCCTCTGTATTACTATCCTCTCTCTGTATAGTGTACATTCACTCTATTACTATCCTCTCTGTATAGTGTACATTCTCTCTGTATTACTATCCTCTCTCTGTATAGTGTACATTCCCTCTATTATCTATCCTCTCTCTGTATAGTGTACATTCCCTCTGTATTACTATCCTCTCTGTATAGTGTACATTCCCTCTATTATCTATCCTCTCTCTGTATAGTGTACATTCCCTCTGTATTACTATCCTCTCTCTGTATAGTGTACATTCCCTCTGTATTACTATCCTCTCTCTGTATAGTGTACATTCCCTCTGTATTACTATCCTCTCTCTGTATAGTGTACATTCCCTCTGTATTACTATCCTCTCTCTGTATAGTGTACATTCCCTCTGTATTACTATCCTCTCTCTGTATAGCGTACATTCCCTCTGTATTACTATCCTCTCTCTGTATAGTGTACATTCCCTCTGTATTACTATCCTCTCTGTATAGTGTACATTCCCTCTATTATCTATCCTCTCTCTGTATAGTGTACATTCCCTCTGTATTACTATCCTCTCTCTGTATAGTGTACATTCCCTCTGTATTACTATCCTCTCTCTGTATAGTGTACATTCCCTCTGTATTACTATCCTCTCTCTGTATAGTGTACATTCCCTCTGTATTACTATCCTCTCTCTGTATAGTGTACATTCCCTCTGTATTACTATCCTCTCTCTGTATAGTGTACATTCCCTCTGTATTACTATCCTCTCTCTGTATAGTGTACATTCCCTCTGTATTACTATCCTCTCTCTGTATAGCGTACATTCCCTCTGTATTACTATCCTCTCTCTGTATAGTGTACATTCCTCTGTATTACTATCCTCTCTGTATAGTGTACATTCCCTCTGTATTACTATCCTCTCTCTGTATAGTGTACATTCCCTCTGTATTACTATCCTCTCTGTATAGTGTACATTCCCTCTGTATTACTATCCTCTCTGTATAGTGTACATTCCCTCTGTATTACTATCCTCTCTGTATAGTGTACATTCCCTCTGTATTACTATCCTCTCTCTGTATAGTGTACATTCCCTCTATTATCTATCCTCTCTCTGTATAGTGTACATTCCCTCTATTATCTATCCTCTCTCTGTATAGTGTACATTCCCTCTGTATTACTATCCTCTCTGTATAGTGTACATTCCCTCTGTATTACTATCCTCTCTCTATATAGTGTACATTCCCTCTGTATTACTATCCTCTCTGTATAGTGTACATTCCCTCTGTATTACTATCCTCTCTCTATAGTGTACATTCCCTCTGTATTACTATCCTCTCTCTGTATAGTGTACATTCCCTCTGTATTACTATCCTCTCTCTGTATAGTGTACATTCCCTCTGTATTACTATCCTCTCTGTATAGTGTACATTCCCTCTGTATTACTATCCTCTCTCTGTATAGTGTACATTCCCTCTGTATTACTATCCTCTCTCTGTATAGTGTACATTCCCTCTGTATTACTATCCTCTCTCTGTATAGCGTACATTCCTCTGTATACTATCCTCTCTCTGTATAGTTACATTCCCTCTATTACTATCCTCTCTGTATAGTGTACATTCCCTCTATTACTATCCTCTCTCTGTATAGTGTACATCCCTCTGTATTACTATCCTCTCTGTATAGCGTACATTCCCTCTGTATTACTATCCTCTCTCTGTATAGTGTACATTCCCTCTGTATACTATCCTCTCTGTATAGTGTACATTCCCTCTGTATTACTATCCTCTCTCTATAGTGTACATTCCCTCTGTATTACTATCTCTCTGTATAGTGTACATTCCTCTGTATTACTATCTGTCACGGAATGGCCCAGCACCCTCAGCCAGGGGCGGTGCACGGACATTAGTTTTGGCCAGGGACAGCCAGGTGCGGTGGCACGCACGGAGTTTGAACGTACTTTTTATTAGATGTGGTTATGTGGGGTGTGATACAGTGTTCCCCGTTGGTTTATTGTGTAATGTATTCTTTCCCTTTGTCTGCCTTGCCCGCCGCCATTTTCCAATCATCTTGTGGCGCAGGTCAGAATTCTCGATTCGGAAAATGGCCGATTCGGACCATCCGGTTCGGATCGTAAAATGGCCGATTCGGACCATCCGGTCCGAATCGGCGACTCCCCAAAGTGTAATGGCCAATGGGTCCGGGAGGGCGGGCAAGGAGTCCCATTGTATTGTAATTTTGTGTAAAGTTAATAAATGCCTGAGCTGTGCATAATAAAGCCAGATTTAGCAGTGCATCCAGCCTCGTCTGATGTGTTATCTCTCCGCCGTATTTTCTATTCTGAGAATCCCTCGAGGTCTCAGGGTGCGGTGTTCCAGACGATCCGAACCGAATCGAGCGCTCTGTGCCTGCATCGAGTATCAGGGCAGAGGCGCAGCGAGTGAGATTCGGTTCCCAGACGACCTGCCGGAGATCCGAACCGAAGGACGCGGCCGTGTACCGCGCTTCGGTATTGCGGTAAGATCCGCATTCTCCGCTGACCCCGCCAGATCCGAAACCCTCACCAACCCCGATCCGACCCTCCATCCAACCCCGATCCGACCCTCCATCCATCCCGATCCGAAAAGGCCGCCACTCAAGATACGAAGAGTCACCCGCCCCAGGATCGGAAACGTTTCCCGCATAAGAACCGAAACGTTTCCCCATAAGATCCGAACATTCTTCCGCGGCTGCCAGAGCCGATCTCCACCGACGTCCCACACCCGCAAGGTCAGTGAACCAGTTGCTCGGGACGCTGAGTGCCGTATGGCTCAGTGGTCGGACTGGTTCTAGGCAGGGGTCCCCTCCACCGCCCGCTAACCCTTCCTCAGGGTCACGCCAGGCCGCACGAGACGCCGAGTGCGCGTCACTCGGTAGTCGGGCCAGCGGTAAGCGACGGGGCCACGCAGATAGAGCACACCCGCAGGCGGAACAACATCCCATTCCGTCATACTGGTGGCAGCGGTGGGATAGCTCTCTGCAGGCCCTAGGGGGACCCTCATCATGACCGGGTATAGTGCCTACAAGCGGGACGTCCTGCGTGGCATGCTGGAGAACCGGGGCGGTGTCCCGGGCTCCAAGAGCCGGGAGACCATGATGGAGGAATTGAAGAGGATGGATCAGGAGGCGGCGTTCGCAGCGTTGCCTGCTGACGTAGCGCCGGCTACCGTCCCCGCAGAGCCCGAAGACAGCGACTTTTGCCGGAAGATGCGGGAGCGGATCTCCATGATGGGTCCGGCCCCATCGGAAGCGGAGCTGAGGAATCTGGGTCGGGAACTCGGCCAGGAAGAGGAGCGGAGAGGGAGCGGGCGCACGAACTACGGCTGGCTGAAGTGCGAAGCCGGCGGAGTAGCCGTTCCCCGTCAGATCGTTACCCCGGGCGGAAAGTGCCGTTTCAGGCGTTCAAGGAGTTCCGGGAAGCCGAGGAGGAAATTGAAAGTTACCTCCAAGACTTTGAGCGCCTGTGCCGGGTGCATGACGTGCACCGTGCCGACTGGGTGAGGATCTTGGCGAGTAAGCTGACCGGTCGGGCCGCCGAGGCCTATCGCACGGTGCCGGACGAAGAGGCCACCAGTTACTCGCACGTCAAGCAGGCGCTGCTGAGCAGATTTGCCGTGACCCCCGAAGCTAGCCGGATGAAGTTCCGGAATTCCCGCCGGCCCAGCGGCGCCACTCACGTGGAGTGGGCCCACCGGTTGCAGAGGGACTTGCGCACCTGGCTCTCGGGAAGCCAAGCGGAGACGGTGACAGAGATCACCCAACTGCTGCTGCTCGAGCAGTTTTTCGAGCACACCCCCTCCGCTATCCGGGAGTGGGTGCGCGACAAGAAACCCCATACAGTGCAACAAGCGGCCACCTGGGCCGACGAATATACGGACACCCGGAAGCTGTCGGGGGGAGAGCGGACCGTGGCCAGCCGCCCAGCTCTACCCGCCCCACCACCTCCACCACCCCCACCACCAGCGGTCCGGGCGCCGGTAGCACGGCCCCCCAGCCGCCCACCAACATGGCTAACGTCCGATGCTACGGGTGCAACCAGGAGGGGCACTACAAACAATATTGCCCCAACCGACCGGAGTTGACCCGGCCGGCCGGCAGGGCATCGCCGGCGGCCCATTGCTGCGACGCCGGAGCTCCGTGGCCGGAGGCCCCGGAGGAATGGGAGCAGTTGCATGAGGCCGACCCCGTGCAAGCCGCCGCAGACGACAACCGCCGTCACCACCGCCAGGCGGTGTGGATAAACGGGCGGGCCGCTGAGGGGCTGCGGGACTCCGGGGCTACCATTACCCTGGTCCGGCCTCACTTGGTTCCGCCGAGCGACCGCCTGCAAAGCACTGTTGCAGTACGGGTGGGAGGAAAAGTGCTCCGGCTCGAGACGGCCCGGGTGCACCTGGACTGGGGGAACGGGGAGAAGGAGGTGAGGGTGGGGTTGTTGAGGCAACTGCCGGCCGAGGTGCTCCTGGGTAACGACCTGGGACAGCTCATTTCCGCTTACTCCACAGATGCAGCTACCCCGGTAACCACTAGGCAACAGAGCCGACGTCACGACAGGGGCGCTCCGAATGGGACCCAGGTGAGATCTCCACCAAAACCGTCCCGACCACCAAAACCTCCCAAACCTCCCCGACCCCCCCGTCCACCCAACCCTTACCGACCTCCCAGACCTGCCCGACACCCCAAACCCCCAGGATCTCCCCGGCCTCCCAGACCGCCAACACCTCTCATACCTCGACGGGACCCGACCCTTCCCCTCCCACCTGTCCCCCCTTCCCCGTGGAGTACCCCGGAGACGCTTCGCCACCAGACCCAGACCGACCCCACATTACAGGGCTACCGGGACCGAGCTGGTCAGGGCCTGGACGGCCAGGGAAAAGACAAGGTAGAGTGGGAGGATGGGTTGCTGTACCGGTACACCGTGAGGGAGGGGGCCAAGAAGAAGCAGGTCCCGCAGAAGCAGTTGGTGGTGCCTCAGGGCCCCAGGCAGGAGCTTCTGCGCTTGGCCCATGACATCCCCCTTTCAGGTCACTTAGGCCAGACGAAAACCCGGCACAGGTTGGCGCGCGCGTTTTTCTGGCCCCGCCTTAGCGAGGACACCCGCGACTATTGCCGCACCTGCCCAGTTTGCCAGAAAACTGGGAAGGCGGGGATCACCCGAAGGCACCCTTGCGGCCCATGCCCATTATTCAGGAGCCCTTTAGCCGGGTGGCGGTTGACATCGTAGGGCCGTTGCCACGGCCCAGTGCCACCGGTAAGAGGTACATTCTTACCGTAGTGGATTATGCCACCCGGTACCCCGAGGCTGTGGCCTTGGCCAACATCCAGGCGGACACCGTAGCGGACGCGCTCCTCAGGGTGTTCACGAGGGTAGGGTTTCCCCGAGAAATCCTATCCGATCAGGGTACCCAATTTACCGCTGAGCTCACCCAACAGCTCTGGCGTCTCTGTGGTGTTAGGGCGCTACACAGCGCCCCGTATCACCCCCAGACAAATGGGCTGTGCGAGCGGTTCAATGGGACCCTGAAGCAGCTCATCCGGGCCTTTGTGCACGAGAACAGGGATTGGGAGAAGTATCTTCCCCACCTGCTGTTCGCCTACCGGGAGGTTCCTCAGGAATCCACCGGGTACTCCCCCTTTGAGCTGCTGTATGGGCGCCAGGTGCGAGGACCCCTGGATCTGGTTAGGGCTCAGTGGGAGGGGGCACCGGAGGAGGATGGGGTTCCTGTGGTGGAGTACGTCCTGAAGCTCCGGGAGCGCTTGGCGGAACTCGCGGGGTTCGTACAGGAGAACATGGAGACGGCCCAGGCTCAGCAGAAGGCGTGGTACGATCGCGCTGCGTGCAGTCGCTCGTTCTGCGTGGGGCAGAAGGTTCTGGTGTTAAAACCACAGCGGCAGAACAAGCTGCAGGCGGCCTGGCAAGGTCCCTACAAGGTGGTAACCCAGTGGGGGATACCACCTATGTGGTTGTTAGCTGCGCAGACACCAGAATCCAGCGGACGTTCCACGTCAATATGCTGAAGGCCTTCCATGAGCGGCCGGAGACGGTGGACGCCATATGCGCGCCGGCTGCCGAGGAGATGGAACCGTTTCCGCTGGAAGAACTGCCGGGGGTAGCCAAGCAGCCTTCCGGGGTGGATCAGGTGCAGTTGGGGGAGGAGTTAGGACCCGAGAAACAGGCGCAGGCGCGGCAGCTGCTTCTCGCCTACCCGGGGGTTTTCTCGGCTCTCCCGGGATATACGGACCAGGCTGTCCATCAGGTGGACACGCCCGGCCAGAGACCACTCCGGCAGCCCGCATACCGGCTCCCGGAAGCGGTCCGCGAGTCCATGCGGGCCGAGATCCGGGAGATGTTGGAGCTGGGGGTCATTGAGCCGTCGGCCAGCCCATGGGCGTCGCCCGTGGTCCTGGTGCCCAAGAAGGACGGTACCACCAGGTTCTGCGTCGACTATCGGCGGATAAACGATTGTACTATTACGGACGCTTATCCGATGCCCCGAGTCGACGAGTTGCTAGACCAGATCTCCGGGGGTCATTTTCTGACCACGGTGGATCTGTGCAAGGGGTATTGGCAGATTCCCTTGCCGAGGAGGCGACCCCGAAGTCGGCCTTCATCACCCCGTTCGGCTTGTACCAGTTTCGAGTCATGCCGTTCGGGATGAAGAACGCCCCTGCTACCTTCCAGCGGTTAATCGATCGCCTCCTCGATGGCCTCCAGGGATTCGCTTGCGCATACCTGGATGATATAGCCATCTATAGCCAGACCTGGGAGGAACATCTGGATCATGTAGGGACTGTCCTGGGCCGGATTAGGGACGCCAACCTGACCCTGAAGCCGGAGAAATGTAAGGTGGGGATGGCTGAAGTGCAGTATCTGGGCCACCGGTGGGGTGCGGGATACAGCGGCCGGAGCCCGCTAAGATAGAGGCTATCCTGGACTGGCCCACTCCTGTGACCAAAACTCAGGTTCTCGCCTTCCTGGGCACCGCGGGGTACTATAGGAAATTTGTACCCCATTACAGTGACCTGGCTAAACCCCTGACTGATCTGACAAAGAAGTCCCTGCCCCGCCAAGTCCTGTGGTCCCCGGAGTGCGAACAGGCCTTTCGGCAATTGAAAGCTGCCCTGACCCAAGCTCCCCTGCTGGCAGCTCCCAACTATAATAAACGTTTTGTTGTTCACACAGACGCGTCCATGTTCGGACTGGGAGCTGTCCTGAGTCAAGTGGGGGACGACGGGGGGGATCATCCGGTGGCGTTCATTAGCCGGAAGCTGTTGCCACGAGAGGTGGGGTATGCTGCAGTGGAGAAGGAGTGCCTGGCCTTGGTTTGGGCCCTACGGAAACTCCAACCCTATGTCTACGGTCGGTCCTTCACCGTGATGACCGACCATAACCCCTTGGTATGGCTCAACCGGGTGGCGGGGGAGAACGGCCGCCTGTTGCGGTGGAGCCTGGCTCTTCAACCCTTCAACTTTACAATCCAATATCGGCCCGGGTCGCAGAACGGTAACGCAGATGGGTTATCGCGACAGTCGGCCCGGGAACCAGGGGATTGGGGAGCCCCGACTCCTCGGTACGACCCGGTGGGGTCCAACCGAGTGCGTCGGACCTTGGGGAGGGGGAGGAGTGTCACGGAATGGCCCAGCACCCTCAGCCAGGGGCGGTGCACGGACATTAGTTTTGGCCAGGGACAGCCAGGTGCGGTGGCACGCACGGAGTTTGAACGTACTTTTTATTAGATGTGGTTATGTGTGGTGTGATACAGTGTTCCCCGTTGGTTATTGCGTAATGTATTTTCCCTTTGTCTGCCTTGCCCGCCGCCATTTTCCAATCATCTTGTGGCGCAGGTCAGAATTCTCGATTCGGAAAATGGCCGATTCGGACCATCCGGTTCGGATCGTAAAATGGCCGATTCGGACCATCCGGTCCGAATCGGCGACTCCCCAAAGTGTAATGGCCAATGGGTCCGGGGAGGGCGGGCAAGGAGTCCCATTGTATTGTAATTTTGTGTAAAGTTAATAAATGCCTGAGCTGTGCATAATAAAGCCAGATTTAGCAGTGCATCCAGCCTCGTCTGATGTGTTATCTCTCCGCCGTATTTTCTATTCTGAGAATCCCTCGAGGTCTCAGGGTGCGGTGTTCCAGACAATCCGAACCGAATCGAGCGCTCTGTGCCTGCATCGAGTATCAGGGCAGAGGCGCAGCGAGTGAGATTCGGTTCCCAGACGACCTGCCGGAGATCCGAACCGAAGGACGCGGCCGTGTACCGCGCTTCGGTATTGCGGTAAGATCCGAATTCTCCGCTGACCCCGCCAGATCCGAAACCTCACCAACCCCGATCCGACCCTCCATCCAACCCGATCCGACCCTCCATCCATTCCCGATCCGAAAAGGCCGCCACTCAAGATACGAAGAGTCACCCGCCCCAGGATCGGAAACGTTTCCCGCATAAGAACCGAAACGTTTCCCCATAAGATCCGAACATTCTTCCGCGGCTGCCAGAGCCGATCTCCACCGACGTCCCACACCCGCAAGGTCAGTGAACCAGTTGCTCGAGACGCTGAGTGCCGTATGGCTCAGTGGTCGGACTGGTTCTAGGCAGGGGTCCCCTCCACCGCCCGCTAACCCTTCCTCAGGGTCACGCCAGGCCGCACGAGACGCCGAGTGCGCGTCACTCGGTAGTCGGGCCAGCGGTAAGCGACGGGGCCACGCAGATAGAGCACACCCGCAGGCGGAACAACATCCCATTCCGTCATACTATCCTCTCCCTGTATAGTGTACATTCCCTCTATTACTATCCTCTCTGATAGGTGTACATTCCCCTCATTATCTATTCTCTCCCTGATAGTGTACATTCCTCTATTTATCTATCCTCTCTGTATAGTTACATCCCTCTATTATCTATCCCTCTCTGTATAGTGTACCATTCCTCATATCTATCCTCTCTGTATAGTGTACATTCCCTCTATTACTATCCTCTCTGTATAGTGTACATTCCCTCTATTATCTATCCTCTCCCTGTATAGTTACATTCTCTATTATCTATCCTCTCCCTGTATAGTGTACATTCCCTCTGTATTACTATCCTCTCTCTGTATAGTGTACATTCCCTCTATTATCTATCCTCTCCCTGTATAGTGTACATTCCCTCTGTATTAATATCCTTTCTGTATAGTGTACATTCCTCTGTATTACTATCCTCTCTCTGTATAGTGTACATTCCCTCTGTATTACTATCCTCTCTCTGTATAGTGTACATTCCCTCTGTATTACTATCCTCTCTCTGTATAGTGTACATTCCCTCTGTATTACTATCCTCTCTCTGTATCGTGTACATTCCCTCTGTATTAATATCCTCTCTCTGTATAGTGTACATTCCCTCTATTATCTATCCTCTCTCTGTATAGTGTACATTCCCTCTGTATTACTATCCTCTCTGTATAGTGTACATTCCCTCTGTATTACTATCCTCTCTCTGTATAGCGTACATTCCCTCTGTATTACTATCCTCTCTCTGTATAGCGTACATTCCCTCTGTATTACTATCCTCTCTCTGTATAGTGTACAGTCCCTCTGTATTACTATCCTCTCTGTATATGTGTACATTCCCTCTGTATTACTATCCTCTCTCTGTATAGCGTACATTCCCTCTGTATTACTATCCTCCCTGTATAGTGTACATTCCCTCTGTATTACTATCCTCTCTCTGTATAGTGTACATTCCTCTGTATTTCTATCCTCTCTCTGTATAGTGTACATTCCCTCTGTTATCTATCCTCTCCCTGTATAGTGTACATTCCTCTGTATTACTATCCTCTCTCTGTATAGCGTACATTCCCTCTGTATTACTATCCTCTCTCTGTATAGTGTACAGTCCCTCTGTATTACTATCCTCTCTGTATAGTGTACATTCCCTCTGTATTACTATCCTCCCTGTATAGTGTACATTCCCTCTGTATTACTATCCTCTCTCTGTATAGTGTACATTCCCTCTGTATTTCTATCCTCTCTCTGTATAGTGTACATTCCCTCTGTTATCTATCCTCTCCCTGTATAGTGTACATTCCCTCTGTATTACTATCCTCTCTCTGTATAGCGTACATTCCCTCTGTATTACTATCCTCTCTCTGTATAGTGTACAGTCCCTCTGTATTACTATCCTCTCTGTATAGTGTACATTCCCTCTGTATTACTATCCTCTCTCTGTATAGCGTACATTCCCTCTGTATTACTATCCTCCCTGTATAGTGTACATTCCCTCTGTATTACTATCCTCTCTCTGTATAGTGTACATTCCCTCTGTATTTCTATCCTCTCTCTGTATAGTGTACATTCCCTCTGTTATCTATCCTCTCCCTGTATAGTGTACATTCCCTCTGTATTACTATCCTCTCTCTGTATAGCGTACATTCCCTCTGTATTACTATCCTCTCTCTGTATAGCGTACATTCCCTCTGTATTACTATCTACTACTTTTTATTACTTAGCTCATCTTTTGTTGATCCACGTAGTATAGAGATATATATATATCTTTACAAGATCTAGCTTGTTAAACATTGGTTTGCTGGGAAATATATGTTTAATTTTCGTTAAGCAGAAATGTTTATTAACCATTTGTGTATTAGTTACTAACTGATAAGGTAAATGATATTAATCATATATGCAGTTACTAACAGGAGATACATATATGTGAAGCTAATTGTTCTATATGCTGGTGGATGGATTGTGGTTTATAAATTTTTGTTTATGATATGAGATTTGAAACTTTTTTGCATACGTAATAAATATATATATTTTTATCCGATTATTGATTAGTGTATTCTTCAAAGCAAAACACTCTCTCTGTATAGTGTACATTCCCTCTGTATTACTATCCTCTCTCTGTATAGTGTACATTCCCTCTGTATTAATATCCTCTCTCTGTATAGTGTACATTCCCTCTATTACTATCCTCTCTGTATAGTGTACATTCCCTCTGTATTACTATCCTCTCTGTATAGTGTACATTCCCTCGGTATTACTATCCTCTCTCTGTATAGTGTACATTCCCTCTATTATCTATCCTCTCTCTGTATAGTGTACATTCCCTCTATTATCTATCCTCTCTCTGTATAGTGTACATTCCCTCTATTATCTATCCTCTCTGTATGGTGTACATTCCCTCTATTATCTATCCTCTCCCTGTATAGTGTACATTCCCTCTATTATCTATCCTCTCCCTGTATAGTGTACATTCCCTCTGTATTAATATCCTCTCTGTATAGTGTACATTCCCTCTATTATCTATCCTCTCTCTGTATAGTGTACATTCCCTCTATTATCTATCCTCTCTCTGTATAGTGTACATTCCCTCTATTATCTATCCTCTCTGTATAGTGTACATTCCCTCTATTATCTATCTCTCTCTGTATAGTGTACATTCCCTCTATTATCTATCCTCTCCCTGTATAGTGTACATTCCCTCTGTATTAATATCCTCTCTGTATAGTGTACATTCCCTCTGTATTACTATCCTCTCTCTCTGTATAGTGTACATTCCTCTGTATACTATCCTCTGTATAGTGTACATTCCCTCGTATTACTATCCTTCCTCTGTATAGTGTAACATCCCTCTGTATTACTATCCTCTCTCTGTATAGTGTACATTCCTCTGTATTAATATCCTCTCCTGTATAGTGTACATTCCCTCTGTATTACTATCCTCTCTCTGTATAGTGTACATTCCCTCTTATCTATCGTCTCTCTGTATAGTGTACATTCCCTCTGTATTACTATCCTCTCTCTGTATAGTGTACATTCCCTCTGTATTACTATCCTCTCTCTGTATAGCGTACATTCCCTCTATTATCTATCCTCTCTCTGTATAGTGTACATTCCCTCTGTATTAATATCATCTCTGTATAGTGTACATTCCCTCTGTATTACTATCCTCTCTCTGTATAGTGTACATTCCCTCTATTATCTATCCTCTCTCTGTATAGTGTACATTCCCTCTATTATCTATCCTCTCTGTATAGTGTACATTCCCTCTGTATTACTATCCTCTCTCTGTATAGTGTACATTCCCTCTATTATCTATCCTCTCTCTGTATAGTGTACATTCCCTCTATTATCTATCCTCTCTCTGTATAGTGTACATTCCCTCTGTATTAATATCATCTCTGTATAGTGTACATTCCCTCTGTATTACTATCCTCTCTCTGTATAGTGTACATTCCCTCTGTATTAATATCCTCTCTCTGTATAGTGTACATTCCCTCTGTATTACTATCCTCTCTCTGTATAGTGTACATTCCCTCTATTATCTATCCTCTCCCTGTATAGTGTACATTCCCTCTGTATTAATATCCTCTCTCTGTATAGTGTACATTCCCTCTGTATTACTATCCTCTCTCTGTATAGTGTACATTCCCTCTGTATTACTATCCTCTCTCTGTATAGTGTACATTCCCTCTATTACTATCCTCTCTGTATAGTGTACATTCCCTCTATTATCTATCATCTCTCTGTATAGTGTACATTCCCTCTGTATTACTATCCTCTCTCTGTATAGTGTACATTCCCTCTATTACTATCCTCTCTCTGTATAGTGTACATTCCCTCTGTATTACTATCCTCTCTGTATAGTGTACATCCCCTCTGTATTACTATCCTCTCTCTGTATAGTGTACATTCCCTCTGTATTACTATCCTCTCTGTATAGTGTACATTCCCTCTGTATTACTATCCTCTCTCTGTATAGTGTACATTCCCTCTGTATTACTATCCTCTCTCTGTATAGTGTACATTCCCTCTATTATCTATCATCTCGACTTTGCTGAGCTCCGTGCAAACTCTTCAATAAGCGGTGATCCTGCGAGTTATAGACGGCTCGGACTCTCTCTTATACCCCTGACGCCGGCCATCGGGTGCTACACTCCGGAGTCCGACTAGCCCTCCCCTCCGGACCTGCGATCGCCTTCCAGGCAGTGATTACCGGTGCAAAACTATAGTGAGCCGGCGGCCATCTTTGAGGCCTACTTCCTCCTCGAATCAGGCAGCACCGCATTGTCCCACTCCCGGATGGGTAAGAAGACCAAGACAGGTGATGGCGGGAACCTCCTGCACTCCCGACATTCGTCTTTCTTTGGGAGGGGATCGGGACGTCGTTTGGTGCGTCCTGCCCCGGCGGACACTGGGCAACCTGGCGTGGAGGTGACTTGAGCATACCATCTACCCCCTCAGAGCAGATCGGAGATAGCAGATGACGGTCTACTGCCACTAAACGAGACATACGCTCTTTGCTGGGATGCCAGGAAATCTTTGCAAGCGGACTTGCAGCCATTGACCTCCGCCGTGGCTGATATCAGAAACAGCTTGTGGACGTTCGGGCCCGTACTCAGGAGATGGAGGGGATGCAGGCCACAACCTCCACTAACCTACTCACGCTCCAGCGCCAGATTCATAATTTACAAGCAGCGGTGGTGTCTTTGGAGACTAGGCATCGACGCAAAAACCTCAAGCTTCGAGGAATTCCAGACGCTGTGTCGGATGAGGAGCTGCTGCTTACACTGCCCGTTTTGTGACATCCCTCCTCCCCGTAATTGATGACCCGGGCCGCAGTTGTCTCTGTTATACGTATGCGACGGGCCGCTGCAGCGCCTGTCGGGGCCCCCAGGATGTCATGATGTCGTTAGGGACATCTCTCTGCACTCGGCCTTACTCCGGGTGGCCCGCAATACCCCCTCATTTGTGTTCGAAGGGGCCTCTATCGCTGTTTTACCAAGATGTCCCCTTTCTTGTACTGGCGGCCCGACGACGCTTTAAATCCACGACAGCAATATTACGGGATAATGGCACAACGATATCGATGGGTTGCTCTTGGCTCATTAAGATATACCATGGCGATGGTTCACCCTGCAGGCAACCACACCTGAAGAGGCGGCCGCTCACCTTCAGTCCCTGGGACTCGCGACTGACCGCCGAGTGTCGTGCCTGGAAGGTGGCTGATGAAACTTCTCCCCTCCCCGGGACCTAACCTGAGAAAGCTGAACAAAGCACAAGACCTCTTTGCAGTCCCTGACCTGCGTTGGGACCTACCATCCAGGTCCCCCACATATTGAAACTAGCTCTGTGCCCCACGCCGGGACTTCCCTCCCCCCCCCCCCATTTTCCCAGTTTCTACCCCCTCCTTCTTTTTATGTATATCAGCGGGTATGAGATTACTGCACCTCACCCAACTATCGTCTACTGTTATGTGGACTTGACCTTCAGCGGACATGGCGGGTCTTGGTTCCCCCCCCCCTTTTTTTTTTTTTTATGGGGCTTTTTCGGGACGGTTCCGGGTGCGCCATCATGGTTCGCTATGCCTGGCCCTCGGACCACCCAGGCCCGTGACGTTGTCCCTCCATGGCCTCCCCCGGGAGCGTGCCAGGAGTGTCACGGTAATGGCCATTACCCCCCCCTTTTTTTTTGTTTTTTTTTTTTTTTTTTTCCCGGACCCACCCACTTCTAATGCTATGCGAATATGTCATATCCCTTGCTTTTATTGTATATTATGTTGGAACCCCCCCTCTTGTTATTCTATGAGGTCTTTATTCCTCTGGTCTTGCATGGCCTTTTCTGCGGGTTGAGCTGTGACCCTTTGATTCATACTAATAAAAATTGTTAATTGACAAAAAAAAAATTATCTATCATCTCTCTGTATAGTGTACATTCCCTCTGTATTACTATCCTCTCTCTGTATAGTGTACATTCCCTCTGTATTACTATCCTCCCTGTATAGTGTACATTCCCTCTGTATTACTATCCTCTCTCTGTATAGTGTACATTCCCTCTGTATTACTATCCTCTCTCTGTATAGTGTACATTCCCTCTGTATTACTATCCTCTCTGTATAGTGTACATTCCCTCTGTATTACTATCCTCTCTGTATAGTGTACATTCCCTCTGTATTACTATCCTCTCTGTGTATAGTGTACATTCCCTCTGTATTACTATCCTCTCTGTATAGTGTACATTCCCTCTGTATTACTATCCTCTCTGTATAGTGTACATTCCCTCTATTATCTATCCTCTCTCTGTATAGTGTACAATCCCTCTGTATTACTATCCTCTCTCTGTATAGTGTACATTCCCTCTATTATCTATCCTCTCTCTGTATAGTGTACATTCCCTCTGTATTACTATCCTCTCTGTATAGTGTACATTCCCTCTATTATCTATCCTCTCTCTGTATAGTGTACATTCCCTCTGTATTACTATCCTCTCTCTGTATAGTGTACATTCCCTCTGTATTACTATCCTCTCTCTGTATAGTGTACATTCCCTCTGTATTACTATCTCTCTCTGTATAGTGTACATTCTCTCTATTATCTATCCTCTCTCTGTATAGTGTACATTCCCTCTTATCTATACCTCTCTCTGTATAGTGTACATTCCCTCTGTATTACTATCCTCTCTCTGTATAGTGTACATTCCCTCTATTACTATCCTCCCTGTATAGTGTACATTCCCTCTGTATTACTATCCTCTCTCTGTATAGTGTACATTCCCTCTGTATTACTATCCTCTCTCTGTATAGTGTACATTCTCTCTATTATCTATCCTCTCTCTGTATAGTGTACATTCCCTCTTATCTATCCTCTCTCTGTATAGTGTACATTCCCTCTGTATTACTATCCTCTCTCTGTATAGTGTACATTCCCTCTATTACTATCCTCCCTGTATAGTGTACATTCCCTCTGTATTACTATCCTCTCTCTGTATAGTACATCCCCTCTGTATTACTATCCTCTCTCTGTATAGTGTACATTCCCTCTATTATCTATCATCTCTCTGTATAGTGTACATTCCCTCTGTTTACTATCCTCTCTCTGTATAGTGTACATTCCCTCTGTATTACTATCCTCTCTCTGTATAGTGTACATTCCCTCTGTATTACTATCCTCTCTCTGTATAGTGTACATTCCCTCTGTATTACTATCCTCTCTCTGTATAGTGTACATTCCCTCTGTATTACTATCCTCTCTCTGTATAGTGTACATTCCCTCTGTATTACTATCCTCTCTCTGTATATAGTGTACATTCCCTCTGTATTACTATCCTCCTCTGTATAGTGTACATTCCCTCTATTATCTATCCTCTCTCTGTATAGTGTACATTCCCTCTGTATTACTATCCTCTCTCTGTATAGTGTACATTCCCTCTTATTACTATCCTCTCTCTGTATAGTGTACATTCCCTCTGTATTACTATCCTCTCTCTGTATAGTGTACATTCCCTCTATTATCTATCCTCTCTGTATAGTGTACATTCCCTCTGTATTACTATCCTCTCTCTGTATAGTGTACATTCCCTCTGTATTACTATCCTCTCTCTGTATAGTGTACATTCCCTCTGTATTACTATCCTCTCTCTGTATAGTGTACATTCCCCTGTATTACTATCCTCTCTGTATAGTGTACATTCCCTCTGTATATCTATCCTCTCTCTGTATAGTGTACATTCCCTCTGTATTACTATCCTCTCTGTATAGTGTACATTCCCTCTGTATTACTATCCTCTCTCTGTATAGTGTACATTCCCTCTGTATTACTATCCTCTCTCTGTATAGTGTACATTCCCTCTGTATTACTATCCTCTCTCTGTATAGTGTACATTCCCTCTGTATTACTATCCTCTCTCTGTATAGTGTACATTCCCTCTATTATCTATCCTCTCTCTGTATAGTGTACATTCCCTCTGTATTACTATCCTCTCTCTGTATAGTGTACATTCCCTCTATTACTATCCTCTCTCTGTATAGTGTACACCCTCTGTATTACTATCCTCTCTGTATAGTGTACATTCCCTCTGTATTACTATCCTCTCTCTGTATAGTGTACATTCCCTCTGTATTACTATCCTCTCTGTATAGTGTACATTCCCTCTGTTTACTATCCTCTCTGTATAGTGTACATTCCCTCTGTATTACTATCCTCTCTCTGTATAGTGTACATTCCCTCTGTATTACTATCCTCTCCTGTATAGTGTACATTCCCTCTATTATCTATCCTCTCTCTGTATAGTGTACATTCCCTCTGTATTACTATCCTCTCTGTATAGTGTACATTCCCTCTGTATTACTATCCTCTCTGTATAGTGTACATTCCCTCTGTATTACTATCCTCTCTCTGTATAGTGTACATTCCCTCTGTATTACTATCCTCTCTCTGTATAGTGTACATTCCCTCTATTATCTATCCTCTCTCTGTATAGTGTACATTCCCTCTATTATCTATCCTCTCCCTGTATAGTGTACATTCCCTCTATTATCTATCCTCTCTCTGTATAGTGTACATTCCCTCTATTATCTATCCTCTCTCTGTATAGTGTACATTCCCTCTGTATTACTATCCTCTCTCTGTATAGTGTACATTCCCTCTGTATTACTATCCTCTCTCTGTATAGTGTACATTCCCTCTGTATTACTATCCTCTCTCTGTATAGTGTACATTCCCTCTGTATTACTATCCTCTCTCTGTATAGTGTACATTCCCTCTATTATCTATCCTCTCTCTGTATAGTGTACATTCCCTCTGTATTACTATCCTCTCTCTGTATAGTGTACATTCCCTCTTATCTATCCTCTCTCTGTATAGTGTACATTCCCTCTGTATTACTATCCTCTCTCTGTATAGTGTACATTCCCTCTATTATCTATCCTCTCTGTATAGTGTACATTCCCTCTGTATTACTATCCTCTCTCTGTATAGTGTACATTCCCTCTGTATTACTATCCTCTCTCTGTATAGTGTACATTCCCTCTATTATCTATCCTCTCTGTATAGTGTACATTCCCTCTGTATTACTATCCTCTCTGTATAGTGTACATTCCCTCTGTATTACTATCCTCTCTGTATAGTGTACAATCCCTCTGTATTACTATCCTCTCTGTATAGTGTACAATCCCTCTGTATTACTATCCTCTCTCTGTATAGTGTACATTCCCTCTGTATTATCTATCCTCTCTCTGTATAGTGTACATTCCCTCTATTACTATCCTCTCTTGTATAGTGTACATTCCCTCTATTATCTATCCTCTCCCTGTATAGTGTACATTCCCTCTGTATTACTATCCTCTCTCTGTATAGTGTACATTCCCTCTGTATTACTATCCTCTCTCTGTATAGTGTACATTCCCTCTGTATTACTATCCTCTCTCTGTATAGTGTACATTCCCTCTGTATTATATCCTCTCTCTGTATAGTGTACATTCCCTCTATTACTATCCTCTCTCTGTATAGTGTACATTCCCTCTATATTACTATCCTCTCTCTGTATATAGTGTACATTCCCTCTGTTACTATCCTCTCTCTGTATAGTGTACATTCCCTCTGTATTACTATCCTCTCTCTGTATAGTGTACATTCCCTCTGTATTACTATCCTCTCTCTGTATAGTGTACATTCCCTCTGTATTACTATCCTCTCTCTGTATAGTGTACATTCCCTCTATTATCTATCCTCTCTCTGTATAGTGTACATTCCCTCTGTATTACTATCCTCTCTGTATAGTGTACATTCCCTCTGTATTACTATCCTCTCTGTATAGTGTACATTCCCTCTTATCTATCCTCTCTCTGTATAGTGTACATTCCCTCTGTATTACTATCCTCTCTCTGTATAGTGTACATTCCCTCTATTATCTATCCTCTCTGTATAGTGTACATTCCCTCTGTATTACTATCCTCTCTCTGTATAGTGTACATTCCCTCTGTATTACTATCCTCTCTCTGTATAGTGTACATTCCCTCTGTATTACTATCCTCTCTGTATAGTGTACATTCCCTCTGTATTACTATCCTCTCTGTATAGTGTACATTCCCTCTGTATTACTATCCTCTCTCTGTATAGTGTACATTCCCTCTGTATTACTATCCTCTCTCTGTATAGTGTACATTCCCTCTGTATTACTATCCTCTCTCTGTATAGTGTACATTCCCTCTGTATTACTATCCTCTCCTGTATAGTGTACATTCCCTCTGTATTACTATCCTCTCTCTGTATAGTGTACATTCCCTCTGTATTACTATCCTCTCTCTGTATAGTGTACATTCCCTCTGTATTACTATCCTCTCTCTGTATAGTGTACATTCCCTCTGTATTACTATCCTCTCTCTGTATAGTGTACATTCCCTCTGTATTACTATCCTCTCTCTGTATAGTGTACATTCCCTCTGTATTACTATCCTCTCTCTGTATAGTGTACATTCCCTCTATTATCTATCCTCTCTCTGTATAGTGTACATTCCCTCTGTATTACTATCCTCTCCCTGTATAGTGTACATTCCCTCTATTATCTATCCTCTCTCTGTATAGTGTACATTCCCTCTGTATTACTATCCTCTCTGTATAGTGTACATTCCCTCTGTATTACTATCCTCTCTCTGTATAGTGTACATTCCCTCTGTATTACTATCCTCCCTGTATAGTGTACATTCCCTCTGTATTACTATCCTCTCTCTGTATAGTGTACATTCCCTCTGTATTACTATCCTCTCTGTATAGTGTACATTCCCTCTGTATTACTATCCTCTCTGTATAGTGTACATTCCCTCTGTATTACTATCCTCTCTCTGTATAGTGTACATTCCCTCTGTATTACTATCCTCTCTCTGTATAGTGTACATTCCCTCTGTATTACTATCCTCTCCCTGTATAGTGTACATTCCCTCTATTATCTATCCTCTCTCTGTATAGTGTACAATCCCTCTGTATTACTATCCTCTCTGTATAGTGTACATTCCCTCTGTATTACTATCCTCTCTGTATAGTGTACATTCCCTCTGTATTACTATCCTCTCTCTGTATAGTGTACATTCCCTCTGTATTACTATCCTCTCTCTGTATAGTGTACATTCCCTCTATTATCTATCCTCTCTCTGTATAGTGTACATTCCCTCTATTATCTATCCTCTCCCTGTATAGTGTACATTCCCTCTATTATCTATCCTCTCCCTGTATAGTGTACATTCCCTCTATTATCTATCCTCTCTGTATAGTGTACATTCCCTCTGTATTACTATCCTCTCTCTGTATAGTGTACATTCCCTCTGTATTACTATCCTCTCTCTGTATAGTGTACATTCCCTCTGTATTACTATCCTCTCTCTGTATAGTGTACATTCCCTCTGTATTACTATCCTCTCTCTGTATAGTGTACATTCCCTCTATTATCTATCCTCTCTCTGTATAGTGTACATTCCTCTGTATTACTATCCTCTCCTGTATAGTGTACATTCCCTCTTATCTATCCTCTCTCTGTATAGTGTACATTCCCTCTGTATTACTATCCTCTCTCTGTATAGTGTACATTCCCTCTATTATCTATCCTCTCTGTATAGTACATTCCCTCTGTATTACTATCCTCCTCTGTATAGTGTACATTCCCTCTGTATTACTATCCTCTCCCTGTATAGTGTACATTCCTCTATTATTATCCTCTCTCTGTATAGTGTACAATCCCTCTGTATTACTATCCTCTCTGTATAGTGTACATTCCCTCTGTTACTATCCTCTCTGTATAGTGTACAATCCCTCTGTATTACTATCCTCTCTGTATAGTGTACAATCCCTCTGTATTACTATCCTCTCTCTGTATAGTGTACATTCCCTCTGTATTATCTATCCTCTCTCTGTATAGTGTACATTCCCTCTATTATCTATCCTCTCTCTGTATAGTGTACATTCCCTCTATTATCTATCCTCTCCCTGTATAGTGTACAATCCCTCTGTATTACTATCCTCTCTGTATAGTGTACAATCCCTCTGTATTACTATCCTCTCTCTGTATAGTGTACATTCCCTCTATTATCTATCCTCTCTCTGTATAGTGTACATTCCCTCTATTATCTATCCTCTCTCTGTATAGTGTACATTCCCTCTGTATTACTATCCTCTCTCTGTATAGTGTACATTCCCTCTGTATTACTATCCTCTCTCTGTATAGTGTACATTCCCTCTGTATTACTATCCTCTCTCTGTATAGTGTACATTCCCTCTATTATCTATCCTCTCTCTGTATAGTGTACATTCCCTCTGTATTACTATCCTCTCTGTATAGTGTACATTCCCTCTGTATTACTATCCTCTCTGTATAGTGTACATTCCCTCTGTATTACTATCCTCTCTCTGTATAGTGTACATTCCCTCTTATCTATCCTCTCTCTGTATAGTGTACATTCCCTCTGTATTACTATCCTCTCTCTGTATAGTGTACATTCCCTCTATTATCTATCCTCTCTGTATAGTGTACATTCCCTCTGTATTACTATCCTCTCTCTGTATAGTGTACATTCCCTCTGTATTACTATCCTCTCTCTGTATAGTGTACATTCCCTCTGTATTACTATCCTCTCTCTGTATAGTGTACATTCCCTCTGTATTACTATCCTCTCCCTGTATAGTGTACATTCCCTCTGTATTACTATCCTCTCTCTGTATAGTGTACATTCCCTCTGTATTACTATCCTCTCTCTGTATAGTGTACATTCCCTCTATTATCTATCCTCTCTGTATAGTGTACATTCCCTCTATTATCTATCCTCTCTCTGCATAGTGTACATTCCCTCTGTATTACTATCCTCTCTCTGTATAATGTACATTCCCTCTGTATTACTATCCTCTCTCTGTATAATGTACATTCCCTCTATTATCTATCCTCTCTGTATAGTGTACATTCCCTCTGTATTACTATCCTCTCTCTGCATAGTGTACATTCCCTCTGTATTACTATCCTCTCTCTGCATAGTGTACATTCCCTCTGTATTACTATCCTCTCTCTGTATAATGTACATTCCCTCTATTATCTATCCTCTCTCTGTATAGTGTACATTCCCTCTGTATTACTATCCTCTCTCTGCATAGTGTACATTCCCTCTGTATTACTATCCTCTCTCTGTATAATGTACATTCCCTCTATTATCTATCCTCTCTCTGTATAGTGTACATTCCCTCTGTATTACTATCCTCTCTGTATAGTGTACATTCCCTCTATTATCTATCCTCTCTCTGTATAGTGTACATTCCCTCTATTATCTATCCTCTCCCTGTATAATGTACATTCCCTCTATTATCTATCCTCTCTGTATAGTGTACATGCACTAGGTGCAAGGCTGTAGCCAATTACAAGCTTCAGGCCAGTGAAAAGTGCATTGTGTCCATTGTGGGCGAACTCGAACCGAACACGCGGAATGTTCGGAAGTTGCGAACGGCCGATGTTCGATGCGAACTCCGAACAGATTGAACCGAACAGCTCATTCCTAGTGTTTAGGTGGTATAAAATTTTTTTTTTGGAAAGGATTTTACCAGGGAGGATACATTGAGATTTTCTTCGTTTTCAGTATGTCCTGGGTGGCGAGTATGTACCGTTACGTGTCTTGCCAAGGACACTTACTGGAGAGGTTGCCAATCACATGTTAATAAATATTGTCAAGCTACACCCTTGTAGGCCAGACCTTAGCTAAGGAAATTTGGACTATAAAAAGGGGGGTGTTTAGACAAGAGGGAGGCGAATACCACCAGAGCCACAAGGGGGGGCACCAAAGATTCCATCAGACCCGCCACGAATCTTCTTACACCAGTCTCTACTTTCACAATCAAATGGTAAAGTATAACTGAATAATTTTACCTTGATATCTATTTTCTAATTGCATTGTCACTGCTTTACATGTCCATCACCTATTAAATGGAATATAAATGAATTATTTGGCTGTTGAAGCTTAACATTAGAATAGTATCAGCCTTCAGTTCCTACTGCAGCCGAACTCTAAGGAAGAAACCTATAGGGCGGCCCTGTTACTCCCCATAATTTAATGGATTTATTTATATTCCGAGAATGCTGTGACATTTAAGGATAATTCTTGTCCCTGTAGAGCAGTGTTTCCCGCGCCTGTCCTCAGGACCCCCAACACTGTATTTTGCCAGATATATGAAGCTCCGCACAGGGGATCTGATTTGCTGCTCAGTGATTGCAAGATTCAGTCTGTATTTCCCCAAAGTGATCTGTAAAACCTGTCCTGGCTGGTGAGGATCCCCGAGAGGCGCGGGAAACACTGCTCTAGAGCGATAAGCTGAACTGAGAAATAGCTTTATATATCAAGTTACCACCAGCCCCCATTAGAGGAAACTAACAAAACCTAATTCTACGTCTTGAAACTAACCCTATTGAATGTGTTTTCATGTACCATACATGTGATACTATATAAGTCAATAGGAAGTGTTTTTTTTTAACTCTGCTGAATGAATTGCTGAGTCTATATTGCAAAGTGATTAAATATACAGTTATATTGCTTGGCCCATCATATGTGTTAGAGTAACTGCGATGAATAATATTATAAGCCGAGTATTGATGCTGTAATTAATCTGTGCAAAGGATAGTGTACATATCAAGAGCGTGTTATGTGTCTCTCGGTAGAAAGCTTCATTTAGTGAATCGGCCCCCCCACAATACTAAATTTGATGCCCCAGTAACTGAGTGTTTTAGCCAGGTTGAGGCTTGTTTTATAAGGGGAGAAGCTTATGATGGTAGAATAGAGCTCAGTTTAAGAATGATTTGTGAATGTGTGTTGACGTCTATAAAGATAAACTGTCTATGTTGTTGTTGTTGTTTCAGTATCGCTACTAATTGTTGCCTATAATTACTCAAATTGTAGCTTTCTGACCAGTTGAGGGCATAGGAGTGTACGGGACTTGCCGGTGTGAATAAACCTTTTATTTCATTTATTTTATTGTTCTGTAGTCTCGTATCATCTTTAATGATTCTTTTGTCTAAAAGTATCTACGTAGCCTCAAAAGAACTCCGGATAATGCGCTACATATGTGTTAAGACGTATATTCATTGATTGGTTATTAATCCTTATTTTAAGGGGAAATAACCAAATTATACCATCGGTATTGGAGGTACTGTCATTAATGAGATAATAAGGACAATCTCTGAAAAAATCAAATCTGCCCTGAAAACACTGCGCGAACAGCTGTTGCGCTACAAAGAAAAGAAAAACACCACACGGATCCCTCTAGTTGTTTCCTATAACCCAACTCTAGAGGGAATTCGCAAAATCATCAAAGATCTGCAGCCACTGGTCACAGAGGACCCTACGCTCAAAGAAATATTCCCACAGCCCCCCTTACTGGCATTCAAGCAACCCCCAAACCTGAGGCAAAAACTGGTCCGCAGCAAACTCACTCAGGAACAGGATGACATACAGAATGGGACCAAACGCTGTAACAAACCCGGCTGCAAACTGTGCCAACATATATGTGACAGCAGCACTGCGCAGCACAACAACGCCACTCACAACATCAAGGGATCATTCCTGTGCACGTCAGCAAATGTGGTGTATATGATCCAGTGCACGGCGTGTGATAAGGGCTGCTATATTGGTGAAACCAGCCTTAAACTAAATCTCAGGATGAACCAGCACAGACACTCCATCAGGAACCACCAGGAAAACACATATTGTACCCCAGTGGGACATTTATTTATTTATTTATAAAGGATTTTACCAGGAAGGATACATTGAGATTTCTCTCGTTTTCAAGTATGTCCTGGGTTCAAGAACATTGAGTGGTTACAGTTACAGAAATACAAAATAGTAAAATGCAAGATATTAACACAAGACCAAATACACAGATTAACAGAAAAATAAATATGGAGGAAATAAAG
Organism: Leptobrachium leishanense; assembly: GCA_009667805.1. NCBI lineage: Eukaryota > Metazoa > Chordata > Amphibia > Anura > Megophryidae > Leptobrachium > Leptobrachium leishanense. The sequence continues at coordinate 3,922 of RXON01001753.1, read as the reverse complement.
TCATTATGTTACATGTTTACAGGTGCATTCCATATGGAGGTATGTTAATAGGGAGCTCTTAAGGGACTTTAGACTGGGGGAAGATTTGATGGTGTCTGGGAGGTTATTCCATATCACTTCAATCTAGCAGGCCACTCCATCCAAAACCTCAGAATTAAAATCCTCAAAGGACATTTTAAAGATCACCGGGAACGCAAAACATATGAAATGAAAATGATCACACAATGATCACACATTTCAACAATATAAAACAAGGACTTAATGTAGATTTGGGTTTTCTAACCCACTATAATAACGTCACGTAATATTCATCATTCCTATTTTTGTGTCTTCCCCATACTCACTGTGTTGTGTTTTTTTTTGTGTGTGTTTTTTTTTTTTTTCTTATTTCTTTCGTTCTGTCCTTTCACATTCCCTTTGAAGTGGACATGATTGCATCTTGCCTGAGACAATTAAGGTTTCCTTTTTTTTTTTTTTTTCTATTCCCCCTCTGACCATGCCATTTGGCAATGTACTACATCTAACACCCCCAACTGTGAGCCCTATGACTGTCCCTATGTTTTATTCTATTATTCTGATCAGTTAGCTTCTATACCTGACGAAGGGAGGAATCCTCTCGAAAGCTTGTACTTTAAATGTAACGTTAGTCCAATAAAAAAGGTATCACTACAGACTGCTATACTCGTGATTTTTATATATATATATATATATATATATATACATATATGAGAAAGTACACGTCATAATAAATAACCGCTGCATCGCACCAAACTGCAAAAAAACAAAAAGGAAATGTTGTATTCTTCCAACAGGTTAAATCAATAAAAATGTATTAAAATGTGTCATTCACTAAGCATCGAACTTACCACCAATAAGTATTGAATGGTGCAATTTCGCAACAGTTTGTCTTTTCACAAAGCTGTCAATTCACCAAATACAGGCAAATTGACAGTGAAATACGGTGCAATATTTGGCCGATATTCGGCGGCAGTGAAATCCCCCATAGAGAAGCAATGGCTGATCTATTCACATCGAACAGCAGAGAAATGTCAGTGAAATCAGGGGCGTCGCTACGTGGGGGCGGGGGGGTGCGGCCCACACCAGGTGACACCCGCCCTTAGGGTGACACCCTCACCCTAAGGGCAGGTGTCTCATCCTGCGCCGCGTGTTCGCTCCCTGCGAGCGTCCGAAGCTATGCAGCTTCGGCGCTCGCCTGGGGGAAACACGTCACCAGCCGAGTTCTCGCGAGATCGCGGCTGGTCACGTGGCTCCCCCAGGCGAGCGCCCAAGCTCCATGCCGCCGGACGCTCAGAGGGAGCAGAACACGCGGCGCAGGAGGTGAGCTGGGGACATTATCCAGGCGCTGGGGCAGTATCCATGAGCTGGGGGCATTATCCATGAATTGGGGCAAATCCATGAGCTGGGGCAGTATCCTTGTGCTGAGGCAATATCCATGTGCTGGGCAGTATCCATGAGCTGGGGCAAATCCATGAGCTGGGGTATTATCCATGAGCTGGAGCAGTATCCATGAGCTGGGGTAGTATCCATGTGCTGGGGCAGTATCCATGAGCTGGGGGCAGTATCCATGAGCTGGGGGCAGTATCCATGTGCTGGGGCAGTATCCATGTGCTGGGCAGTATCCATGTGCTGGGGCAGTATCCATGAGCTGGAGCAGTATCCATGTGCTGGGGCAGTATCCATGAGCTGGAGCAGTATCCATGAGCTGGGGCAGTATCCATGTGCTGGGGCAGTATCCATGAGCTGGGGGCAGTATCCATGAGCTGGGGGCAGTATCCATGTGCTGGGGCAGTATCCATGTGCTGGGCAGTATCCATGTGCTGGGGCAGTATCCATGAGCTGGAGCAGTATCCATGTGCTGGGGCAGTATCCATGAGCTGGAGCAGTATCCATGAGCTGGGGCAGTATCCATGTGCTGGGGCAGTATCCATGAGCTGGGGGCAGTATCCATGAGCTGGGGGCAGTATCCATGAGCTGGGGCATTATCCATGAGCTGGGGCATTATATCCATGAGCTGGGGCATATCCATGAGCTGGGGCAAAATCCATGAGAGGAGCTGGGGCAAAATCCATGTGAGGAGCTGGGGCAAAATCCATGAGAGGAGCTGGGGCAGTATATCCATGAGAGGAGCTGGGGCAGTATATCCATGAGAGGAGCTGGGACAATATCCATGAGAGGAGTTGGGGCAATATCCATGAGAGGAGTTGGGGCATTATCCATGAGAGGAGTTGGGGCATATCCATGAGAGCTCCTGGGGCATATTCATGTGTGCTGGGGGCAGTATCCATGTGTGCTTGGGGCAGTATCCATGTGTGCTTGGGGCAGTATCCATGTGTGCTGGGGGCATATCCATGAGAGCTGGGGCAATATCCATGTGTGAGCTGGTCTGGGGGCAATATATCCATGTGTGAGCTGGTCTGGGGCAATATATCCATGTGTGAGCTGGTCTGGGGGCAATATATCCATGTGTGAGCTGGTCTGGGGCAATATATCCATGTGTGAGCTGGTCTGGGGCAATATATCCATGTGTGAGCTGGTCTGGGGCAATATATCCATGTGTGAGCTGGTCTGGGACAATATATCCATGTGTGAGCTGGTCTGGGACAATATATCCATATGTGAGCTGAGGCGCAATATATCCATATGTGAGCTGGGGCAATATATATCCATGGGTGAGCTGCTGGGGGCAATATATCCAGAGCTGCTGGGGGCAATATATATCCATGTGTGCTTTCACTGCCTTCGAACAGGCACCGTACTTGCTGGCAGTTGGAAAAAATTTGTGTGAGCATATGAGAGAGCTCCACAGCAATAAACCTCACAGTAATGTGCGCTGTGTGTATGAGCATTCAGTGTTATATGGGAGTACTGATTTAGGAGTAAGAGTAGTTAAAAAAAATCCGTAAAACTCGGGGGGGGGGGGGTGATACCATAAGTTACCGCACCGGGTGACACCAACCCTAGTGACGCCACTGAGTGAAATGCCCTGATGTTCAGTGGTTTCATGCGGCAGGTTTAATCAGACGAATCCCATAGAATACAACATATTATAATTTTTATTATTATTCAACGTTTAATCTTTTCATTTCAGCAAAGTCTATTTTTTTTATTGTTTAAGTAAACAACCAAACCCTTCTACACCCCCTAGATGTAGCAAATGCCTTTAATGATTATTTTGTTGGATGTGCCACCACCCTGATTGCTAAGCTAGGAAATGACATGCAATCAGAAAGGCCACGCGCAGGTCAGACCGCTCCAACTGTGCAAAGACCCTGTATCAGACAGGAATTCAGTTTTAGACCAGTGCCTGTCAGTGTCGTTACTAAACTTCTCCGTAACCAAAAAATTAAATACCAGTCTGGACCTGATCAAATACCAGCAGTGCTGTTGAAAAGCAGTGCGCCGGCAATTGCTAATCCTGTCGCAACCCTAATCAATGAATCACTGGCGACTGGATACATACCCAAACTCTGGAAGACTGCGAGAGTGGTACCTATCCATAAAAGTGGTGACAGTACCTAGTATCCAACTACCGTCCGATATCATTGCTCCCTGTAATGTCAAAAATTTTGGAAAAATGCGTCTACACAATTACGTGATTATTATCAATATTGGAACTACTTAACCCCAGATCAATCCGGCTTTCGTCCAAATCACTCAACTACAACCGCCCTTTTAAAAGTCTGCAATGATATCCAAATTGGGATGGAACAAGGAAACCTAACTGGAGCATCTTCCTTGATTTTGCCAAGGCCTTTGACACAGTAGACCATGGCATCTTGTTAGAAAAACTTAAAGACTCTGGTATTGGTGATCACACGCTAACCTGGTATCAATCATATGTATTTGATCTGTTGCAATATGTGTACATTTCTGGCAGTTCCTCCCTCCCCCTCCCAGTCAC
>RXON01001752.1:0-71860 GCA_009667805.1 Leptobrachium leishanense | reverse complement strand
GAGGGGGGACCTGGGGGTGGAGCCACCATCCAAGATGGCGGCCCCCCACCGGAGCTAGGCCGCACTTTGGTGCCGCAAGGCATCTCTATACACAGCATCTCTATACACAACCCCTTCAGCATCTCTATACACAACCTCATCAGCAGCTCTATACACAGCATCTCTATACACAGCATCTCTATACACAGTCTCCTCATGTCCTCCTCAGCATACAGCGGGAGTAACTGAGGACGTGTCCCACACGTCGTCAGCAGTGAACGGGTTATAAACGTCTTTTTTAAACTTTTTGTCCTTGTTTCCTGTCCCCCAGGGCACGACACGGACATTGTTTTTAAATGTTTCTATACATCCTAGAAATCCGCCACTTCACAGGCAGGTTATGGGGACCTCCTAGGCACGATATTTGAAGGAATTTTTTGTTTTTATTTTTAACCCTTATTTCATGGAAAACTCACTGTCCCTTTAAAAATGTTTTTTTAAAACTTTTTGTCCTTGTTTCCTGTCCCCCAGGGCACTACCCGGACTCCCATACACCTTTTATGGCAAATATCTAGCATATATGCCCTCTTGGAGGGCACTCCAAAAAAATATTGAATTTTGAGTCCCATTGACTTCGAATTCGAACTTTTGAAAAGTTCGAGTTTGAATGCGAACCGAACTCGGGGGTGTTCGTCTCATCCCTAATTGCCAGCCCAATTTTAAACAGACAATCCCATTAGATGCCTTGGGGAGGTAAACATGAATTGTTTTTGACCCTTTTGCAAGTTACTGTAATTCATGGAGATATCATGCCTTGCCTGGCACATGTAAAAGTGATTGTTGCAAATTATTTGCAGGCAGACTAGGGGCTATTCACTATCACTAACCACTGAACATGCCAAATTGTACCAAACGGTGAATTTGTCTGTATGGTGCAATTTTTGGGGTAGTTCATCTGTTCACTACACTGAATAATCAAATACAGGTGAAGCGTGTAGGTTTTCAAATTTCTCATTCTCAGCAAACAGCCATTTCTTTTTTGGAACACTTTTGGATGAAATTTCACAATGTAAAAAGCAGCGTTTTTTTGGGGTTTTTTTTAAGAAGGACTTCACAAAATAAAGTGTCCCCACCCCCCCCCCCCCGGGGTTATTCAGAGAGCTGAACCTACCCAGAAATTGCACTGAACAGTGAATTTCCTCGTACGGTGCAATTTCGTGACCATTCAGCTACTCAAAGCAGGCAGTTGGCCCTATTTTGGCGAATTGCCATATACGGTGCTGTTAAACAGCAGGGAAATCCCCATCGAGAAGCAATCTATTCAGAGAACACCGAACAGCAGAGAAATGTCCTGATTGGAGGTTTCATTTGGTAGGTTTAATCAGGTGAACACCATAGGCTTCAGTGGGAAAAAGATTCCTGTTTTTAATTCAATATTAGCTTTTGGGCATTTCATTATTATTTTTGTTTTTTAAACGTTTCGTTTCTACTGTTATCCATTAGGACCTTATTATGTTCCAGATATTTGTCGCTAGTTTTTTTTGCAAACAGTGTTTCAAATTTGCTGGTCGGCACGTCTGCTTTTTCTGGACGTAGGTTTTGCGGCGGCTTTTCCCTGCACTCCGGGGACCCTGTGGTGAATGCTGAATTCACTGCAGTGATGGGGAATTTGGTTTCCTGAAGTATGGTGAGAGCATTGAAATGTTGGTGACATTTTGGTGCTCTTAATAACCCCTTCAGTATTCAGACACATTAAATTGCTGTAAACACCGAGAATTGGAAAGTTCCCTTTCTCCCCAGAGAATTTTGCCGATTCCACTTTGGCGGTCCTTGTAATGTTATCCAACATTCATGGTGCTTTAGTGACTCAATCTTTGGTGCACTAGTGAATTCACTGTAGTTGCGGTAAATTGGGGTTGCCAAAGCACTAGAATTTTGAACACACACACACCTTAGTTTATAAGCACCCATTCGATTCCTAAACCCTGTTTAAGAAGTGGAGACAGATGGGTCTACACACAGGGCTTAATTTGGGGGATCCTGTGGGAAGACTGAGAAAGGAAAATGGTTATTGGGCAAACGACCATCTATGCTCTGAGACGGATCTTATTTTCCATTAGCTTTAATTCCTCTAGATGGAGGAAAAACCTTCAGATTAACAACATCCACCAATATGTGTGCTTAAATCATTTATTCATTGATGAAAAGGACTGCCAGAATACAGTGTATTATAATGCTGATTGTCACAATAACTATGAAAATAATCACTGGCTGCAACTTTCCAAAACTAGCATTAAACTGCAGCAATTTGCCCCTTTTTCTAAGATTGCTGGAAGAAGTCATAGCATGACATAGCCAAAGCTCCCACCACCAGGACCATGTATTCTGTGAAGTCCACTTGACCATCCCCATTGAAGTCACGAATCCTTCAACATCTTGTTAACCTGTCCAGGATTCTTCGCGGCCTAATGAGAGAAAAAAAGAAAAAAGTCACAATGCGTACCTTTTAATCCCTTTGTTAAGCCATTTCCCCACGTGTGTTGAGCTCGTATTTTTTGCTCACATTTAAATGCTGTTTGAAGCAGTGTTTTATTCTAGGAGACAAATTCTATCTATTGTTTTCAGCAGACTCAGAATTACTACAATAGGGGTTATTCAAAGTACTGAATTTCCCGGCCATGTGACTATTCATAAAGCTGGTGATTTGCCAAATAACCAGTGAAATACAGTGACCTGTGACTGACAGTGGAATTTATTCAGGAAACAAACAGCAGGGAAAAGTTGAAATGCCCTGATTCAGTGGTTTCATGCGACAGGTTTAAGCAGGCGAATCCCATAGGTTTAAAAAAACCAAAAAACCATTTCTCTTAAATATATATTCAACCAGTAACATGTTTAAAACATGTTACTGGGCTGGATACGTCTGATAGTTGTAGCCGGCCCAATAGGGCTCAGGCGCAACAGTTTTTTCTGTATGTATATGGTCATATCTCCAGTCAGGTCATCCTTGCAGCTGTCCCTTTCTGTGGATTTTTAATCCTAAAGTGGAATGGTCTCTGGGGAGGGTATAAATGAAAAATCCAGTTTTTGCTCATGACTGATTGCCGATTCAGCGTGCTTTGGGGACCCTGCAGTGAATGACGAATTTAACGTGCCTCTATGAACAACCCCTCATGTGTCTGTCATAGTAAGGCAAAAGAAAAAATAAATTACAATATATTACTAGGAATTGTATGAGTAGCTTTGTGACCCTGATCAGGAATGAACAAGTTGGACATATTGAGCAGGTGGTTGCATCAGGATGAAGAGCACGTAATGGTGTGGGCATGAACAGGCTGGGTCCAGATTAAACAGGATAGCAGACTTGAGATAGCGATGCCATCAAGAGTAGCAGTAAAGTTTGTAGTTTGAACTAGAGGAAGAATTAAGACCTCGGTTGTAGACATTAATCTCGTGGTGACAGGCCACCCAGGAGGAAATGCTACATAAGGCTAATGTCAGATGAATGCATTCTGAGCACACTGTGCGTCCGTGCACAACCGACGTACTTTCTGACTGATGATACTGTAAACACCACACAGTCCTTTTTTTTGACTGATGTAGATGGGAAATATGTAAAATGAAAAACGAGATACATGAAAAGCCATTTTGTCTGTCAAAAATGCAGTCCGTCTGACTACGTTCCATTACTCACACAAAGCTATGCGGACAAGGTGCATTCTGTGCGTCCGTCCTAGCGGTTTGACATTCTTGCATAAATTGCGTCTGGTGCCACGTGCATTTGCACTTCTGTGCGGGTCTCTATTGATAATTTTAGACTACGTCGGATGTTAAAATGTGTGGCAACACTGCCATGATCACTGCGTTTGTCTGACACGGGCCTAAGCAGTCATTAACGCAAGTAGAGAATGAGAGGTTGTGGCTGGAGGTAGACTCATCACCATTGGTGATCTATGAAGCTGTTGATATGTTAACCCAGTTAAGAGGTTTAAAATGGAGAAGAGTGGAAGACCCATTACAGCCTTGTGGTACTCCAAGGGACAAGATGCATTGAGTCACCAGAAAAGTACCTGTTAGCGAGAAGTAAAAGTTGAGCCGAGTGTAGTGCCACAGTGACCAAGAGTTATGACTGTTTTGTGAGAAATATGACTAGTACACTGACTAGTTACAGTGTAAGAATGTTACGCAATATTATATGAAAATCTTATAGAATTACATATAGCCTCTAAAGCAGTGTTTCCCAAGCCTGTCCTCAGGACCCTCTACCTCACCAGGTTTGACATCAGAAGTACAGCTGATATGACTTGCTGCTCAGTGATTGCAGGATTCAGTCTGCGTTTCCCCAAGGTGATCTGTAAAATCTGGCCTGGTAGAGGGTCCCAAGGACAGGTTTGGGAAACACTGCTCTAAAGCAAAGGAGCTGTCAGTCTAGTTAATTTACATGCAGTTAGTAAATCTAATCATGGATAGAAAGGTATTGCGACAGGCAAAGCAAGGTCTATCCTGTCACCCATTTGCATTAGAGGCCAGTGTAACCATTTCCAAATTAGAATGGAATCTTAATTATTGTAGCATCCAGATTAGAGGTTTGCAAAACATGACATTCTGATACAAACTTACTGACACTCTACCCATCCAGACCACTATATTGTTATAAACAGTCCGGATGTGCCCTCTCCCTGATCTGGTTTTATCACTGGTTACAGTTCCAAGTTTTTAGAATAATAAAAAAAAAAGTTACCAAGTTCTGTATTGCTGTACAATGGGAGGCAGAACAAATACAGATTAAAAACACACTGAACAGTAGGAGAGGACTCTGCTCAAGGGTTTACAATCTAGGAGAGGGGTGACACACTAAGCGAGGCTAAATAGAGAATATGAAATAGCGGGGCGGGAGATTGAGTAACAAATGAATGAGGGGTTTAAGGAGTGAGGATAGGCGTCTCTAAAGCCATGTGTTTTCAGAGACTTCTTGAAGGACTGGAGAGATGGGAGATTCTGATGGTGTGTAATAGAACTGACATAGCGCTCCCTGCGTTAAACCCCAAGACTTATTTCCATGGCGAAAACCCTAAAAGACAGACATTTGCCTTGGGAAAAACTTTATGTTCATTTATATTGTGTGGTGTGATTTTAAATGTATTGTAAATTGCTTAGCTTTAGTTTTAAATGTTCTTCTATTACTCCTATTACTGAATGTAAATGTGAATTTAGAGATGTTTTTCTGTGTGATTATGCCAGATGGGTTTTCCCCTTATCTGGTTACATGTTTGAGCATTCAAGAGTCTGTCTTTAATCTGATTTATTGGAACAATAGATTATGTAAGTGATGTGTGATATGAAGGCTAAGGAATGTTTATTGTAAATATCTGACATACTGTAGAGTTTTAGTAGGTGCATGTTCATCATTTGGTATGCAAATTATGGCGTTTTTGTTCATTAAGGGTCAGAGAGAGATTCCTGTTTGAACATACAGCTTGGCTGGTGTCTGATTCAGGGTACCCACCCTCACCCTCACAAGGCACAGAGCAGCCTTCTGGGAATTCAAAGAGGCTCCAAGGCAGAGGATCAGAACAAGCAGGTCTGGAGCTGTGCCTCTCCAATAATGCCAAACATGACTAGGTTTGTTGTAAAAATTTAGAAAAAAAAATCTCCACTTGGCAGCTAGGGGATTAACTGGCCCACTGACGTCCACATATATGGTGAGGCTATCAGTGGGTGGGTGACCTGGAGGAAACCAAACTTCTTGGTTTGAATCGTGATTCGGTGCCAAATTGTGATCCGGCAATGAAGGGGTTAATGAGACACCACTGAAAAAGGTGAGACTCACCCCTTTCCAGCAGGACCATTCATTTTTTGTATTAATGGTTTTTCAAAGGAGAGGACTCCAAATGAGCCCCCTAATTTTTTTACTGCAGGAGTCTGGGGGGGCCTGGCCATGATGAAAAGGCGGGGCAGTTTCCAGGTCTGCCAGTCCACCATGGGAGCCCAGCGAGAGGGAAGATAGGAGACCGTGACGTACATAGAATGTCCATGTTTGTTAAGGGGACTTCCTGACTGTACATACTATGAACGTCAGCGGTTAAACAAAAATCCTATGTAGAGACCTGTACTAGTGTACATTAGCAGGTGGTGCGTTCACCATCAAGTTTCCCCACAAGGTTTCCCCACAAAAGGTACTGTCTTATGCAAACATAAATTTTTTGGACTATGAAGATTTGTATTACTGCGTACGTCAAAATAATTGAATTATGTAAAATTCTGCTGAATCAGTATTTAACCCCTTCCCTGCTGTGTGCAGAGCTCATTTTTACCGTGTTTAGAAGCCACCGAATTTTTTTCGGCAGTCTCCGTAGATTCATAAAATCAAATTTTTATATGTATACGTCATGTTCTGCCTGTATATTATAACAAAAATGCAATAAATTTTGAATTTTTAATCATCGTGTAAAGTGTTTTCTTTCCAAATTTTATCACATGAGCATTTGCGGTTATATTTTCTATGGGGTGCGCTTGTACAAAAATTAGAAATAGGGACTCGTTAATTTTTTGGGGGGGAATTACATGATTTTTAGCAAACACACCCCACAGAAAAAAAATTAGTGCAGCATCATTGTTCACATTATAATTGAAATGTGAACAATATTGCTGCATTAATAAAAATACCAAAATAATTTTTTTTTAAATTTATTTTGTTTTTACTTTGAACCTGGTCCTGTTTGCCATCATTCGAAAGGCCATGCTCAGACCTTTCAAATGACACCCTCCATGACCCCCTAAGCTGCCATGATTCTGGAGATTTCAGGGTTCAAAGGAACCCCCTATCTCCACCAAGGGATTTCCTTGGGAAATCCCCAGCTATCTGACGTCATTGCGCTAAAATAGGACCACCAGGGAGGTTAAAAATGCACCTAATGTTTGGTTTGATATTTTAAGTTTGCTCTTTCTGTAAGGACTGCAAGATGGTGCAAACAGAATTGTAGCGCCTCAAAGTTTATCCCCCAAATTAAGATGCATGCAGAGTCTTTTCCTCCCCCCCCCCGACAAATTAGTGACACTTATTGGAACAGTAGAAAGGATCGGAAATAAAAAATAAATACTATTCTGTTGGCATAGAATACCAGGGGGTCAGAGCAACCTCAGGCTTGCAGATGTTTTCTAGCTACATCTCCCATGATGTTCAGCTCCTCACTGGACCGAGTGAACCTCATGGGAAGTTTAGTTCCCAAACATCTGGAAGCCAAGGTTGCTGACAGATCAGGACAGGAGAGTCTGCTGAACAAGACATAATTTATTTGTGTACTTAAAGCTATAAATTGGAAAGCAAGTACAGATAGGGCCGTGAAATACTATGCAGCAAAGCCTTCCAAACGCCTTTTAATACATTGAGGGATCTGGTCACTTAACGATGCCAAATACTAAGCATAAACATTTCATTGTAGAAAGTTCTTACTGCAAGCGCGCCACCCAGTTCATTTTTCAACAGTTTCTTGAATTGCTTTTTGGATAGGGTTGAGGAGTCGCCTTCCTTTATAGCATACTTATCGAAGACTTCAAACAGGAGGGTCATAGCGGTTTGCAACTCCGTTAAAGACATCACGATGTAATGAATATCTGGCAGAAAAGAAACACGTTAGTGAGTGTGTGTCACTATCTAAAGAATGTTACAATAGAAAAGAAAACGAAAGTTCACAGTAATAGTTCTATTAATTGGTAGCAGTGATTGGCAAGGAGAACATGTGGCTCAGGTGAGTCTTAATTCTTGCAAGCTAATTTCTCACAGGCAAGTCTGAATTTGCCACTTTTTCAATTTGTAGCAAATTTGCTTTGCAAGTCTCTAGCAAAAGTCGCATTGGCGGGTCTATACCAAGAGGTCTTCGCGCTAAGAGCTCTTGCAAAGCAATTTTTGCTACAAATTGAAGAAAGTGGGAACTAGAATTTGTGCTGCAAGTGAAGACTTGCAATGCAAACGAGCCACAAGTTAGCGGAATCTGGGAGGCTGCAGAGCGTGAAGAATAGATCGCTTTTAATTGTAATTTATTCAGTCACCACCTCCTTTAGGTATCCAGCCCCAATTATCTGATGGAAATTAATCCACTTCAAATTGACACATAACCCTTGTCAGTCCTTAAAATGAGTGAGACAACCGATTACATGTTCTACAAAGCAGTTCTAGGAGGGAGTAGGAATATACAGACAATCCACTTAATTACATCACCCGACTTCGTCAAATTGGACACACCTTTTGCCACAAGAAAAAAAAAGTGTGGGGGGGGAAAGCGTTAAATTTCCATAAAACAGTCGCTTACAATCTCGCAAGTCAAGAGCTGGTCTAGCAACATTCATGTGGGACTCGAATGCCTAGCAAAGTGCAGCTCCTTGGATGTCCAGCCCAGAATTGCCTCCCTACTAAAATTTGTGTGAGATAGCTAGGAAAATCTTAACCACATCACAGGAAGATAAACTAGGTATGTGTGGACAGTCACTACGCAGATCGTTCAATTCAGTAGGACAAGGCTCACAGAAATATCGCTATCCAAATTTTTTTTTGTTATTACCCCAAAGTGCGTGTCTAAGGGCAAAATATTAAATGGGGTGAGAAAGCCCATCATTTTGAGTAGAGGAGTTCATTTACCGTTATTTGGTCCTGTAGCAGTGTCTGGGAGCTGATCTACAATGCTGGGTCACCAGTGTCTGGTCTATGCTGTCCTGTACCAGGTCTCCACTCTCCACCAGCCATCTGGGCCGTTGTGGAGAGCCACTAGGCAGTACAACTGTACACCAAGCTCAGCACATTGTCTACCACATTTAACAGACTGGCGCTGTTTATGAGCCCTTCAGCTAGCACTTGCAGATAGATGGATGGATGGATGAAGTAGACCCTAAAGTAAGTGAAATACATGCTGTGAGCAACTGGTAGAATCAAACATGAAAGACAGTATTGTTCCTACCTCAGCGTCCGAATCAAACCCAGCAGAATGATGAAATAAAGGTAAAAGAGGGTAAACACTTGGTTATTTATAAGCCTTGTCCCAGCCCACCCAAACTATTCCAAAACTTCAAGGACTGTAACTTTACCAATGTGTCTCAGATTTCTGCTCTGGGGAAGGTCGAGACAAAAATGCAACAATTAACCCTTTTTGTCAAAATTAGCACTTTTTGTCAAAATCTTTTTATGATAACATTTATTTTAAACTAGGGATGCAGACTTAAGAACTAAATATAGAGTAAAACAGAAATACTGCACAGAAATTGTTGTTCTAAAATTGTAAAAAAAAAAAAAAATTGAAATTGTTCATGTATTCGTTTATCCATTACAGCAGTGTTTCCCAAACCTGTCCTCCGGACCCTCAACCAGATTTTAAGGATCACCTTGGGGAAATGCAGACTGAATCCTGCAATCACTGAAAATCCTTAAAATCTGGCCTGTTAGTGAGCCCTGAGGACCAGGGTTGGGAACCACTGAAATACAATAAATATAATAACGATAGGTGATAAAAGGTTCAGATAGGCTGCTCAGGGGATTTGTACTGATCATACTGAGATTATTAGACATGTGCAATTTGTTTTGTTCCGAATTCAAATTCGATCCGACATTATGAATCGCGGTACATACAAAAGAAATCGGTTCGAAATGGATCTGAAACAAACAAAAAAATGGAAATGCTGAAAAGCCGAAATGATCAAAAACTAAAAAGAAAAAACAGAAGGAAATGATCTGAAACGAAAAAAAATACCTGAATGAAATGATCTAAAACAGAACTACATGGTTGAAAAATAATTTTAACTCTTTCAATGCGGTGGACGCGCTCAGCGCGTCCAACCGCATTGCAGCCCGCGATCAGCCAGTATTCCGGCTGATCGCTCGGCCCCCCTGGTGTGGGATGACATCATCAATTTCAGCCCAACCTCCGGGACCCAGGCGGGCACGATAGGCGTCATCGCGCATGCGCTATGACGTCTATTTCAGGCACCCCCCCTCCATTGCAGGGAAGGTGCCTGAAGGGGAGGGGGGGGAGGTCCTTCGGACCTCTCCCCCTCCCCATCCGTGCGGGCCAGAGATTAAAGACAGTCACCGCCTGGAAGGGCACAGCCTGCCCTTCCAAGCGGCGGCTGTCTTTAACCCTTAGGGGGCTGGATCGCGATATGGCGCCAACATGCGCCGTATCGCGGTCCCCTCCCGGAGCTGGCCGACATCTTGGTTGTCGGCCAAGCTTCCGGGATATCCCCTAATGACTGGCGTCATCGCGCAGAGCGCGATGGCGCCAGTTTTCAAATTAACCCCTTGCTGCCACCTATAGTGGAGATAGGGGGTTCCAATGAACCCCCTATCTCCCGATCCGTGACAGCTAGGGGTTAATGTTTACTATCATTGGAATGGCCAGAGCGTGGCCTTTCCAATGATACCAAACATGACCATGTAAAAAGTAAAAAAAAAATTAAAAATAAAAATAAAATAAAAAGGAAATTTTTTTTTTAGTTTTTTTTTAGATTCATTAGTGCAACAATATTGTTCCCATTTCAATTATAATGTGAACAATGATGCTGCACTAACGATTTTTTCTGGGGGGGGCGTTTGCTAAAAAACACGTAATTTTCCCCAAAAAAAGTAACGATTCCTCATTTCTAATTTTTTTAACAAGCGCACCCCATAGAAAATATAATCGCAAACGATCGCATTTTAAAATGTGAAAAAAAACACTTTACACATTGTAAATTATTGAAAATTCAAATTTTATTGCATTTTTTGTTATAATATACAGACATGACATAACGTATACATATATTAATCGCATATTATGAATCTGCACAGTCTGCCGGAAAGAACGATATATATTATGTCTAGGTCATATATTAAAACAAGGCTTCAAAACGCGGTTAAACATGATGAGCAAAACCGGTAAAAATGAGCTCAGCACAGGGGCAGGAAAAGGCTCAGCAGCGAAAGGGTTAATGCAGCATATGAATCCACACACTGCTGGGAAGTGCCTCTCTGCGGTATAATTAATGCAGCATATGAATCCACACACTGCTGGGAAGCGCCTCTCTGCGGTATAATTAATGCAGCATATGAATCCACACACTGCTGGGAAGCGCCTCTCTGCAGTATAATTAATGCAGCATTTGAATTCGCACACTGCGGGGAAGCAGCTCTCTGCCTTATAATTAATGCAGTATACGAATCCACACACTGCAGCGAAGCACCTCTCTGCGGTATAATTAATGCAGCATATGAATCCACACACTGCTGGGAAGCGCCTCTCTGCAGTATAATTAATGCAGTATACGAATCCACAGACTGCAGTGAAGCGCCTCTCTGCGGTATAATTAATGCAGCGCAGCATATGAATCCACACACTGCTGGGAAATGCCTCTCTGCAGTATAATTAATGCAGCATATGAATCCACACACTGCTTGTTCTGTTTCTCCACCAAAGCACTGAGAATGTGATCTCTTAACTTACTGTTGTGATGAGATGGCTATAGCTCCCAGTCTAGATGAATTACAGATAGTGACTCAATCGAGATGACACCTTGAAGATCTGTTGAAGTTTTATTCCAAAACTGTAGAAAATCCACAACAATATACATCCGATAGGTCAAAAAATCATAATGAATCTGAGTCCATAAGGCTTGCAAAGGATTGCTGGGAAGGGAACAAGGGTGGAGCTATCTGAACAGGAAATCCCTGCGCCATGAGGAAGGGAGGAGAGAAACCCAGGGGAAGATAAGACATGTGCAATTCTTAAGGCATATCACAAGTCATGTGAAACATGACACTCCCCGTCGAAATCTATGATTTCTATAATTAAATAACTTTGACTAAAGTTCAAAACAAATAAGTGAAGATTCTTTTCCAGGAACATCTGAAAAACAAGAGGGAAGGGAAGAACAAGAGAAAAAATGCAACATTAACAATTCTTGCAGATCTTGATCTTGCTGGTCCGGGCTGTGAGATGAACAGTCAGTGAGTCCATCTTCAGAGGGAAGGCAGCAACGTGCACCAATCCTTCTTACCTCCCTTTAGTCAAATTGATGACTTGTGAGGCTTGTCTTCTTCTTTGGGCAGAAGGAGTACTAGTTCCTTTATAGGTCTGAAGTAAAGGTGTGGAGAATCTTCTTTCATGAATAAGTTGTAAAGTTTTCTGGTCCAGTACCAGTCCAGGAATTTTCTTGCGACTCCAATCATGCGTTCCCAAGAGTCTCCCACGTGAAAGGAGTGAGGTGGGTTGAATTCCCATTTACACTTGTTGCCATTCAAGAAGTTCAGAATCTTTTCTGGTCGCAAGTCCTCCTGAATTGTGGGAGGGCCTTTACAGATGTGCCACTTGTGACATTGTTTGTTCCTGTCAGAGCTGTTTGTAAACTGAAGAGCAATGTGAATAAGGCGTGCAATGGCTCTTACAACAGAAGACCACTTGGAAAAGTGTTCAAAACGGTGAGGACTCAGCCTTATCCTTTCTTTCACAGAGGTGTTGAGTGTAACGGTAACAGCTCTAATTTCTTTATCGGATTCTGGTTCAACCAGTTCAAAGGTAGAATTTGTAGAATTTGAGAAGAGTTCTTCGTTCGAGAGTATTGGTGGGGATAGCCATAATGTGTCCAGAAATGCAGTAGCAGGTACTGCGCGAGTGCCTCGATCGGCAGGGTTGAAGTTAGTGGACACATAGTGCCATTGTTCAGGTGTAGAGAACTTTCTTATACGTTCCATTCTGTTGCCGACAGACAAGTGGAGCTGTCTTGTCTGATTTTGTATGTATTGCTTGGTGAAGGGCTTGTTACAGGCTGATACTTGTGACGTGAACGTGTCTTGCTTAACGTTCCAAAGCAATCTAAGACTGCTCGGTGTAACGGAAAGGTCCGATCCTAGTTGGAATTTCTTCACACTGTCAGCGTAGTCAGAGGGAAAGGCTCTCGTGGCCTTGTCGCTGTTTGAAATGATTTTGTGATGTCTGAGGTTTGCGGTGGCAAGCATGTTCTGAGTTCTAGTGAGAAGGTCAATAGCTTCTTCTTCTGTAGGCAGAGATTTGAGTCCGTCGTCTACATAGAAGTTCTTTTCGACGAACTGTCGTGCATCAAACCCAAATTCTTTCTCTCCTTCTTGAGCCGTATCCCTCAGTCCATAAATTGCTACTGCGGGAGAAAGACTATTACCGAAAACATGTACCTTCATCCGGTAGTCTATGACTTCATCATTGACATCATTGTTGCGATACCATCGGAACCTGAGGAAGTTTCTGTTGTCTTCACGGACGATGAAACAGTGGAACATCTGCTGAATGTCAGCCATAATAGCAATTGGTTCTTGTCTGAAGCGAAGTAAAACTCCTATGAGGTTGTTGTTCAGATTAGGCCCAGTGAGAAGACTGTCATTGAGGGAGACACCTTCATGTCGAGCACTTGAGTCGAAGACCACCCTAATCTGATCAGGCTTGCGAGGATGATAGACACCAAAGCATGGAAGATACCAGCATTCTTCTCCTTCCTTAAGCGGAGGTGCAGGCTCAGCATGATTTCTCTCAAGCACTTTCTGCATAAAGTCCACAAAGTGTCTTTTCATCTCAGGTTTCCGATTCAAACTGCATTGTAAAGAAGTAAACCGTGCTTCTGCATGTTCTCTGTTGTTTGGTAGTCTCTTTCTTGGAGTACGGAATGGTAGAGGTGCTACCCAGCTGTTGGAATCATCTTGGTGGAACTCGTTACTCATGGTTTTCAGGAATTCTTTGTCTTCCATGGTAGCTGCCAACTCGTTGTCTTTAGAGATTACCTCAAACACTGTGTTGCCGATGTTGTCATCCCAGAAATTAAGAGCTTTCTCTTCGTCCTGTATGATGTGTCGTTGTGCGCTCTTATGAAGCAGTCTTTCCTTCACATGATATTGGTGTGGTCGTCGTGCAGAACAAGAAGTCCGACCATTTGGCAGGACGTGTGTTTTAAAGGAGGTCACAGAGTAAGGTTTTCTGCCTTTGTCTCGACAAACATTGCCTATGATGACCCAGCCTAGATCCAGACACTGAGCATATGGAGCATCATGTGGACCGTTGATTTGTTGACGAACTTTGTGCACCCTTAAGATGTCTCGGCCTAGCAACAGTAGGATCTCAGCACTTCCGTCGAGGGCTGGTATTTGGTAGGCTATGTCCTTCAAGTGAGAATGGTGCAAGGCAGCTTCCGGAGTAGGGATCTCCTCTTTGTTGCTTGGAATCTGGTTGCACTCCGTGATAGTGGGCAAATGTATTTCCACATTGTCTTTCAGAGGAGCAACCGCAAGACCGCTGGCTCTCCTACCTAAGACTTCTGTAGTGCCGGTGCAAGTAGTTAGGGTATATGGTAGAGCATTTTCTTTTATGTTCAAAAGTTCAAAAAATTGTGTTGTTGCAAGAGATCTGTTACTCTGATCATCCAGAATGGTATACAGTCTTATGGCCTTTTCAGGTTGACCTCTTGGGTATACACGAACCAAACATATCTTTGCGCAGGATTTGTCACAGAGTCCTTCTCCACAGACTTCTGTACATGAAGAGAACACTGAGGTGGAAGGTACTGCTTGATCTGTGCGCTCCCCGCCTTGCTTTGCCTCAGGAGGATTGTTTGTGGCTTAGTAAAGTTGTGCGGATATGGATGAAGAGCTTGTACATGGTCATCGCTGTCACACTCTATGCATTTAATGATAGCTTTACAGTCCTTTGCAAAGTGTTCTGTGGAGGCGCAGCATTTGTAGCAGACCCCAAATTTCTTTAAAAGTTCTTTACGTTCTTGTAGGGTTTTCTTTCTGAAGCCAATACATTTCTTAAGTGGATGCGGTTTGTTATGTATGGGACATTGGCGATTTGGTTCTCGATGTTCTTGTTTGTTCAGTCTTTTCAAGAACTGTATCAGGTGCAGGTAGAACAGTGGTCCTTTTCACGGACACTGGTCCTCGATGGCTCTATGTGTCATACGTGTGTTTGTAGGTCTTGGAGGGGGTGAACTGAGAGGGTTACCTTCACCATAGGAGAAACTTGGGTCATTCTTTGTGTCTGCAATACGTTTGATGAACTCACAGAAGTAGGAAAAAGGAGGAAAGGCAACTTGATGTTTTTCCTTGTATTTTGATCCAAGCGCTGC
Organism: Leptobrachium leishanense; assembly: GCA_009667805.1. NCBI lineage: Eukaryota > Metazoa > Chordata > Amphibia > Anura > Megophryidae > Leptobrachium > Leptobrachium leishanense. The sequence continues at coordinate 56,773 of RXON01001752.1, read as the reverse complement.
CCAATTTTTGAAGGCCATACGGTAGCTTGAGAACAATAGGGTTGATGCCACGAGGGGTGTCAAGGTAACTGAGACCAGGTAAGCGGATGTCAGCTTTAGCGAGTTGAAGCTCCAATAAAACATCGCTGAGTTCTTGAAAATTTAAATACTCTCTAGCGGAAATCCTTGGGATACTGTGCAATCTTTTGAATAAGGCATCTTCAATGGCTTCTGGACTGCCAAAGGTACGTTCAAGTCTGTCCCAAGCAGCATTAAGGCCTGCAGCAGGGTTGTCAATATGAACCGCTTTGAGCCTCTTGATGCGTTCAGTAGACTGGGGACCTAGCCATCTGATGAGCAGATCTAATTCTTCTGTAGCAGTGATGTCTAGGTCACTCATTGTGGCTTTAAAGGTGGATTTCCATCCTCTGTAATTTTCAGGCTTGTCATCAAACTTGGTGAGGCCTGTCTTTGTGAGCTCTCTGCGAAGCATGTATTTAGCAAACTGCGACAGGTCCGTGTTTTCAGACTTTGGGTGCATGACTGCAGGTGACTTGGGAACATATGTTGGTGCTGAGGCATCCAACACTGGAACTGGTTTAAAGTTCATTGGCATGTTGGGTTGTAGCTGTGGAGCAGTGTGCTTGCTAGTAGGTACTTGGCTGATGTCAAGGTAAGGTGGATAGTTTATTATGTGCATGCTATTGTCCACTGCTTGGTGAGATGCTGCAGTCTGGTGTACTGGAAGATATGAAGGCAAATTGTCTTGGAGTACAGTAGGTGCGGAGAAGAGACCTTGGTTGAGCGCTTTGGTTGCTGTGACAGGGAGCTGACGTTCTGGAGAGGAATGTGAAGAATCTGAGGCATAAGACACCGCTGAGTGTCTGCTGCTACTGTTGTCTCTTTCACTTTCACTAGCAGCCTGTTCTAAAACTTTTAATCTTGCCATGGCCGTGGCATGTTCACATTGTTTTTCCAAAAGTTCCATTTCCACTTTGTGGCGTGTGGCTTCAGCTTCCTTGCATGCGACTTCAGCTTCCATTTCTGCCTTCTGGCGTGCGGCTTCAGCTTCCATTTCTGCCTTCTGGCGTGCGGCTTCAGCCTCCATGCGTGCGGCTTCAGCTCCCATTTCTGCTTTCTTTTTGGTGAAGGCTGTCTGAATTTTAGAAGCTTCAGCATCAGCACGGGCCTTTATGAGTTGTTGACTGAGTGTGGAAGACCTTGAGGAGTGCCTGGAGGATGCAGAGCGGTGGGATCTGGATTCATGGAGCTGTGCAATTCTTACTTCTGCCTTTGTCTTTGTTTGCAGCACTAAATTGTCTCTTTCTAGATTGAGCTCATTGAATCTCTTTAGTTCTTCCAGTGACACTTTAGTGTTGTACCGATTTAAGAGATGAATATATTTAACACACAGTCTTTAATAATTCTGATAAGCAACATCTAATTGCTTAATAGTGCCCTCTAGTTGTAATGCATCATGACATGGTTGAGAGAGAGCTGACATGCATGTGACATTAGTACACCATAGATCATTCGTTTGAGACACCAACTCTTTTGCGTGAGCTTCAAGAGTTTCTTGTACTTTCCAGGTTGGTTTCGTTATTTTTTTTTCTCTTTTGTTTGGTTCAGGGTTTAATTCCTGATTTGAAAGGATTTCTGAGTCTGGTAGTGTGTCAGTTTGCATGTTGATTTGCTGGAACATTTTGCTGACAAGGAGAGGGTTAATGATCTAGTTCTATAGCAGCAGAGAAATGTATCAATTTTGCTCAGCTCAGCTAGGATTTCTAGGCACTGGGTGAAAAAGATTTGTTTTTACTTTCTTTTCACAGTCAAATCACATGCAATGCGTACAGAGAAATAAACTGGTTGTAGTGTACAGATGCACTGGATAAACTGTTTGTAAGGCACAGATGTATTGAACTTTCACAGCACTAATATCCTTTGTTGAATGCTATGCTGGGACTTGCTTGCAGGCACATACAGGCTTGTGGTAATGGCTGCACTGTGTGAAGCTGCTATTTCCACTGTCCCTACAGCGTCTCCCTGTGTATCCAGAGCTAGCAAGGATCCTATGGAGGATGTCTGACTGATCTTTTTTGATCTTTTGGCTGATCTTTCTAAGATCTTCTGACTGATATATGATTTTTTGACTGTTCTGTTTCTCCACCAAAGCACTGAGAATGTGATCTCTTAACTTACTGTTGTGATGAGATGGCTATAGCTCCCAGTCTAGATGAATTACAGACAGTGACTCAATCGAGATGACACCTTGAAGATCTGTTGAAGTTTTATTCCAAAACTGTAGAAAATCCACAACAATATACATCCGATAGGTCAAAAAATCATAATGAATCTGAGTCCATAAGGCTTGCAAAGGATTGCTGGGAAGGGAACAAGGGTGGAGCTATCTGAACAGGAAATCCCTGCACCATGAGGAAGGGAGGAGAGAAACCCAGGGGTAGATAAGACATGTGCAATTCTTAAAGGCATATCACAAGTGAAAGCGCCTCTCTGCGGTATAATTAATGCAGCATTGAATCCACACACTGCAGTGAAGCGCCTCTCTGCGGTATAATTAATGCAGCATATGAATCCACACACTGCTGGGAAGCACCTCTCTGCAGTATAATTAATGCAGCATAGGAATCCACACACTGCTGGGAAGCGCCTCTCTGCGGTATAATTAATGCAGTATACGAATCCACACACTGCAGTGAAGCGCCTCTCTGCGGTATAATTAATGCAGCAATTCAATCCACACACTGCTGGGAAGCGCCTCTCTGCAGTATAATTAATGCAGCATATGAATCCACACACTGCGGGGAAGCACCTCTCTGCAGTATAATTAATGCAGTATACGAATCCACACACTGCAGTGAAGCGCCTCTCTGCAGTATAATTAATGCAGCATATGAATCCACACACTGCTGGGAAGTGCCTCTCTGCAGTATAATTAATGCAGCATATGAATCCACACACTGCGGGGAAGCGCCTCTCTGCAGTATAATTAATGCAGTATACGAATCCACACACTGCAGTGAAGCGCCTCTCTGCGGTATAATTAATGCAGCATATGAATCCACACACTGCGGGGAAGCGCCTCTCTGCAGTATAATTAATGCAGTATACGAATCCACACACTGCAGTGAAGCGCCGCTCTGCGGTATAATTAATGCAGCATATGAATTCACACACTGCGGGGAAGCGCCTCTCTGCAGTATAATTAATGCAGCATATGAACCCACACACTGCTGGGAATCGCCTCTCTGCAGTAAAATGAATGCAGCATATGAATCCACACACTGCTGGGCAGCACGACTCTGCAGTATAATTAATGCAGCATAAGAATCCACACACTGCTGGGAAGCGCCTCTCTGCAGTATAATTAATGCAGCATATGAATCCACACACTGCTGGGAAGCGCCTCTCTGCAGTATAATTAATGCAGCATATGAATCCACACACTGCGGGGAAGCGCCTCTCTGCAGTATAATTAATGCAGTATACGAATCCACACACTGCAGTGAAGCGCCTCTCTGCGGTATAATTAATGCAGCATATGAATCCACACACTGCGGGGAAGCGCCTCTCTGCAGTATAATTAATGCAGTATACAAATTCACATACTGCAGTGAAGCGCCTCTCTGCGGTATAATTAATGCAGCATACGAATCCACACACTGCGGGGAAGCGCCTCTCTGCAGTATAATTAATGCAGCATACGAATCCACACACTGCAGTGAAGCGCCTCTCTGCGGTATAATTAATGCAGCATATGAATCCAAACACTGCGGGGAACCGCCTCTCTGCAGTATAATTAATGCAGCATATGAATCCACACACTGCTGGGAAGTGCCTCTCTGCAGTAAAATTAATGCAGCATATGAATCCACACACTGCTGGGAAGCACCTCTCTGCAGTATAATTAATGCAGCATATGAATCCACACACTGCTGGGAAGCGCCTCTCTGCAGTATAATTAATGCAGCATATGAATCCAAACACTGCGGGGAAGTGCCTCTCTGCAGTATAATTATGCAGCATATGAATCCACACACTGCTGGGAAGAGCCTCTCTGCAGTATAATTAATGCAGCATATGAATCCAAACACTGCGGGGAAGTGCCTCTCTGCAGTATAATTAATGCAGCATATGAATCCACAAACTGCTGGGAAGTGCCTCTCTGCAGTATAATTAATGCAGCATATGAATCCGCACACTGCTGGGAAGTGCCTCTCTGCAGTATAATTAATGCAGCATATGAATCCACACACTGCGGGGAAGCACCTCTCTGCGGTATAATTAATGACGCATATGAATCCTACAAGAAAAGAGAAGTGAAGCACGAAGTGGATTTAAACAAGACAAACATATGTTGCTTCCTTGCTAGATGGACAAATTCATGGTTACATTGCTTCAAAAAAGAAATACAGCCGGTATACTACAATGAAAATTGAGTAGTGCTGCATAAATGTCAGAACCATCACAGACATATTTTTCTCGGAGCTGCTTGGCCGCCCGAACACCACGCTCTGCTAGACCATTCGATCTCGGGTAGTGGGGACTGCTTGTGACATGGTGAAAATCCCACTGGTGAGCAAAGGTCCTGAATTCCATGCTTGAAAACGATGGCGCATTGTCAGTCTTCAATTGTTGGGGAATCCCTTGTGTGGAAAAGTGCCTCTTCAATGTTGTAATCACAGTGGTACTGGAAAGGTTTGGAAGGATGTCAAACTTCCACCAGCCACAGTACATATCCACCAAGATCAAGTAATGCTTGCCTGCCCACTCAAACACCTCAGCTGCTGTGATGGACCATGGTCTGTAAGGGACATGGTGTATTTGCAAGGGTTCTCTCATTTGATGTTGTCGTAGAGCATTACATGGGGCACATTTGGAAACTTCCCTTTCAATGTCACTACACAGCGGGCCAGAACATTGTTTCATGTGCCCTACACTTAGTGGACTCAATGCCAGGGTGGTATATGTATCTGATCAGCGCAATGAATTGCTATTCGGGTCTCGATGTCTCCCCAATATCAGCAGATCATATATTGGTGTACATAGAATAAAATATTGAAAATACACAATGGTGAAGTATATCTAAATATTACAGCATATATATATATATATATATATATATATATCACTGTATAGTATAGCACTCACAAACATAGAGCCTTGCCCTGGCTCTATGTGGAACTGTGCACTTGGGTTGTTTTTTTTCTTTTATTTTTCACAGGTAGCCCACACCTTTTTTGGGTGTCTTCCTTCAAATCTCGACAGTATCATGAAAGATAGGAAAAGACAGGCACGGCTCTCCTTGTGTAGAATCGAAAATGCAGAATTATAGAACTGCTATTTTGCCAAATTTCTACTTACTCTTGTTGGAGCTTCTATACCTCTAAGGCTAGGGTCAGACGAGCGTGATTTCTACGGACTGTACGTCCGTGCACACGGACGTACGTCAGTACGGAAGACGCAGTAGTGGCCACACAGTCCATTTATTCACTGACGTATATTTTGACGATGTAGGAGGGAAAATAAAATAAAAAGCAAAACCATTTTGTCCGTGAAAAATGCTGGACGTATAAATGCAGTCCGTATGACCACGTTCCATCACTCACACACAAAGCTATGCAGACGTTGCGGACGCAGCGCACTTTGTGTGGCCGTACTAGGGGTTGTACGTTCTTGCCTGCCTTGCGTCCGTGGTGCGCGGCCGTTGTGCGTCCGCAGTTCAGTGTGGACGTACTTCGTGTGTCGTGCTCCGATGGACTTTCTGTCATGCTATCACGGACGTACTTTTAGGCGCAATCACGGACGTGAACACTACGCTCGTCTGACACCAGCCTAAGGTGAAGACGTATGGATTTTTTTAGGACCGGGCAAATCCACAAAACCACCATCACGACACACGCTGGATCTTTAAAAGATTTATTAAATCTGTATATTAAAACAAAACAAAATAAAAACAGGTTCCAGGAAGTGTTTCATGGCACGATGCGACTTCCTCAGCTGGCTAAAGGCTAATGCCCCCTGTGTGTTATTTATAGTCCTTATTCTTAATCATAATCGCTTGCATGTGTCCATGATTGTTCTCGGCGTGCGGTTCACGCCTCCGTTTCGTATTCCACTGGGCGAGCATAGGTATCGCTGCCTTCTGTGTATTGCATAGTGCATTCCAGAACTCAATCTCGCGAGTCGCCGGAAGGGTGCGTCTGTGTCGCTTCTGTGCATGCGCCCGAGTGTTCCATGCGTATCACGGTGGTCTGTGAAGATTTCTTCTTCCTGTGTCGGCTTTAGGTTTCGTTTCGTCTTCGAATTGCGCACTATCAATATGCGGATAAGATTATCATTACATTAAACTGCGGGTCTCAGTTGTTATGAGAGAGATATTTAACTTAGTTCGGTTACAGAATATTGGTCCCTCATAAATATCAGTTTAAAGCGGTTATACATAGTGTGGTCAAAATATCTATATATTGGTGAAATATACATTAAATCTGCCTATTTCTTAAAAGGCGTATCCATAGATACGATATAAGAATGTTTATATATATGACTGAGGTTATACATTGATTAGACAATGTATAGGTTGTAGTTATGCACCTTTTAAGAAATAGGCAGATTGTAAGCCGACACAGGAAGAAGAAATCTTCACACACCACCGTGATACGAATGGAACACTCGGTCGAATGCGCAGAAGCGACACGCACGCACCCTTTCGGCGACTCGCGAGAACGAGGTCTGGAAAGCACTATGCAATACACAGAAGGCAGCAATACCTATGCTCGCCCAGTGGAATACAAAACGGAGGCGTGATCTGCACGCCGATAACAATCATGGACACATTTAAGCGATTATGATTAAGAATAAGGACTATAAATAACACACAGGGGGCATTAGCCTTTAGCCAGCTGAGGAAGTCGCTTCGTGCGACAAAACGCGTCCTGGAACCTGTTTATATTTTATTTCATTTTGTTTTAATTTACAGATTTAATAAATCTTTTAAAGATCCAGCGTGTGTCCCGATGGTGGTTTTGTGGATTTGCCCAGTCTTAAAAAAATCCATACGCCTTCTCATTAGAGCTATAGAAGCTCCAACAAGAGTAAGTAGAAATTTGGCAAAATAGCTGTTCTATAATTCTGCATTTTCGATTCTACACAGGGATAACCGTGCCTGTCTTTTCCTATCTTTCATGATACTGTCGAGATTTGATGGAAGTCATCCGCAAAAGGCGTGGGCTACCTGTGAAAAATAAAGGAAAAAAAACAACCCAAGTGCACAGTTCCACTTAGAGCCAGTGCCAGGCTTTATGTTTGTGAGTGCTATACTATACAGTGATATATATATATAATATATATATATATATATATACTGTAATATTTAGATATTAAAAATACACAATGGTGAAGTATATTTTATTCTATGTACACCAATATATGGTCTGCTGATATTGGGAAGACATTGAGACCCGAATAACAATTTGTTGCACTGATCAGATACGTATACTATTCTATATACTGGGTAGGGAAAACCACTATCTCTAGTCAAGCTTTTTGGGGATTGGTAGTGGGACGTGTTGTGGTGCTGACCTGTTTGTTGTATCAATGCCAGGGTGACAATGCCAGGGTGACCTTGATGGAGCTGTGTCAAGTAATACTTTTAGAGAGAGTGAGCCGATTACATATCTCCGACCACGCAAAATGAAACCATCCCTCATAGCATAAAATGGTCGGATATCATGTGGGATTTCCTTGAATGAGTCAGGCCACCCATTGAGAATGGTGTCCGCAAGACGCTGGCAGATGGCATCTACCTGAGTGCTCTGCTTAATCTCCTCAATTCTCCTGGACGACAATACCTCATCCAAAACTAACACATCATAATCCTCAACAGCTCCAGGGTTAGCAGTGGTGGGGAGGTGTGCACGTGAAAGAGCATCAGCAACATATAGTTCACGACCTCGTTTATAGACAACATTCAGATGGTATCGCTGAAGCTTGCGCATCATTCGCTTTCTCAGTATGGTTATATGAGTGGCTGGTGATTAGGGATGAGCCCCCGTGTTCGGTTCGCATTCGAACTCGAACAATTTCAAAAGTTCGAGTTCGAACGCAAACACGAACCGAACTCAATGCAAGTCAATGGGACTCAAAAGTTCGATGTTTAGAGTGCCCTCCTAGAGGGCATACATGCAAGATATTTGCCATAAAAGGTGTATGGGGGTCCGGGTAGTGCCCTGGGGACAGGAAACCAGGACAAAAAGTTTTAAAAAAAAAGTTTTTAAAGAAATAGTGAGGTTTCCATAAAAGTGGCGGATTTGTAGGATGTATAGAAATATCGCCATCAGAGACCCACACACGACACCTAGCCACCCTTAAGGGGTTAAATGCACAGGGACTGGCTACTATCCTGTTAGATGAGGGAATGTATTATATGTATAAAGCAAGGTATATATGACAATGGATAGTCAGAGACTCTAGGGACTCAGCTTGTACGGTTTATGATAGACATTTTCACGTTGTGTTGTGTTACTAATGCAGAAGCAGCAAGCCCTTCCACCACGCTTGCACCAAAACTATAGATCTATCACAATAATAATTGTATGCTCACATAGGCCCTTCGGGACAGGTACATGACTTACAAATACTGGAATATTACGTTTAAATCTAAGGAGTGTGCTAAAGATTTTATTAAGCCCTTGATGACAAATGACGTAACATCTACATCATTAATGATTGGCTTTACAGAGCCCTGGTCCTTAAGGGGTTAAACGGCATATCAGAGGAAATGTAGTAGAAATGAACACTTCTTAGAATTCAGAAGCACGGTGTTCATACATGTGCAGGAGCCACACCCAGTCTGCAGGCAATGTATCAAATTCATGAGACCAGACTAATTAGAAGTACATGTTATTTCCAAACACTAATTAACACCTGTTGTTTACACCGTTTGAGAGCCCTGCTGATGCTGTAAGCAAGCACATGTCATTTAGAGGTGAGAATCTTTGCACCTAGACAATACATTAGGCAGACTGTAAAGCATGCTTTCCTTGTAAATTAGATAATCCACATCACCCATTGCAGCAATTTAAAGATGAAACACACAGGCGGCGCAAAAATCCTATGCAAGCCTCATGCACTCTAAGCATTTTGAGGTGTGAAGGTTTCAGAAAAATGTACACGTGTGCAAATATTTTAAATAAAGCCAGAATAATTTTATGACAGTCACATTTGTCTGACAAACAGATAATACATTACGCTGCAGCATGTGTTGTTGACATATGTTGGTAGATGTATGTGTAGCGCTGTTTAAAACTCTGTTGCTGTATTGCTAATTTTTGGCCACCAGAGGGAGACAAGCGCAATGTAAACTATACTGGACACAATGGGACTACGTTTTCCAGCATGCTTTGGGGCAGAGACAGGAAGTGGGTGGGGATGGAGGAGAGGACATCCGCAGCCTTGTGGAAGGAGAGCCAGTGTGAGCCGAGGAGTGAACAGAGTGAGACACACGTGAGACTGTGAGCGATTGTAACCAGGCCGGAGAGCAGGCGCTGCCTTGCCGACGCTGGGGATCGATACAGTGACTTGCCAGACACCCAGTAATCCACCGCTGAGAGGACTTACACAGACACAGAGTTGCAGATTGTACCCCGAGTTAGGAGACCTCGATGATCCACTGGCATCGGTAGTGCAGGCGGTAGGCTGTAAATCTTGTTGTAAAGACGGACAAGCAAGAGAAGCGGATCCGGTGGCACAGAGTCCCAGCATAATTCAGTGGAGAGACGTCCTTGATTGGGCAGCGGAACAGATTGTATGGCGGATGGGTGAGAGGCCTCCTAGGCCACAGTTAAAGTTTAACGAAGCACGCTGCAGTACTGCTAAAATCTACAAGGCCCCAACGTGACTAGTCGAAGATTTATTAAATCCATTCACTGGCCAGTTGAAATATAGTACCCGGGTACCTGAGCTCACACACACACACACTTTTTGGGACATAACCTGCATGGGATTTACACTCCAGAAACGAAGGGGTTAAACTTTTCTTTTACCGCTGCGCGTTTCCCGCATTACGAAATCGTGTTTTCCATATACCGTGCTTACATTATATATGCCGCTTTATTGAGAACAGTAAAGTATATAATTTATAAAATCCACAACAGTGCTGGTGTATATTTATTCCCTAGTGCGGAGAGACTAACCCGAGGTTAAATTCAGCAGCTCCTCCGGGAGTGAGCGCTACATATGTAATGTGTGTTATGTGTATGTAACATGTTTATGCTATTATACATACCGCTTCTTGACGACGTACACAGTCCGCCCATTGACAATCATCGCCCACATGCGTGCCTTCTTGCCCTGGGTAGTTTTTTAATTCAATATCTAATAAACCGTTGCTTATAATATTCTGCAGTAAAGAGTCTCTTTATTTCTAGATTTTTTAGTATTTTTTTAAGCATTTTTTATACTTTTTTCAATTATTTATTTTTTTCGAACTCGAACCGAACACACCAAAAAGTTCGAAGTTCGTAAACTTTCGAACAGCCAATGTTCGAGTCGAACTCCGAACTGATCGAACCGAACAGCTCATCCCTACTGGTAATTCGTTTCCACAGTCACTGGGCGGCCATAGATATAAACAAGAAATACAACACAGCGCTAAAGAACCAAAGTCCACAAGATAGTAGGTTAGATACTTGATATGTCCATAAACAGTAATCCTTATCTTCAGGAGCAGATCCTGATCCTGATCCAAATCCTGATCTTCTTTAAAGGTACAGATGGAATTATGCTGCAGGAAAAAGCACAAAGAACCAGAATTGCGCAGTACGACGACACCAGATGTGGGATGAACTTGCATCAGTGTTAAACTCACATTTAAGGGAGCCCACAACCGGCTCTCAGGAATAGGGCGGACAGGGACTTATAACAGGCGCCCATAGACCCTTCAGTTCACTTCTCCAGGATCGACCAGCAAGAGAAGGCGTGCGGAGGTCAAGCGGCTCCGAATGGATACCCGAATCCCCGAATTCGGGGTATCCATTCGGAGCCGCTTGACCTCCGCACGTCTTCTCTTGCTGGTCGATCCTGGAGAAGTGAACTGAAGGGTCTATGGGCACCTGTTATAAGTCCCTGTCCGCCCTATTCCTGAGAGCCGGTTGTGGGCTCCCTTAAATGTGAGTTTAACACTGATGCAAGTTGATCCCACATCTGGTGTCGTCGTACTGCGCAATTCTGGTTCTTTGTGCTTTTTCCTGCAGCATAATTCCATCTGTACCTTTAAAGAAGATCAGGATTTGGATCAGGATCAGGATCTGCTCCTGAAGATAAGGATTACTGTTTATGGACATATCAAGTATCTAACCTACTATCTTGTGGACTTTGGTTCTTTAGCGCTGTGTTGTATTTCTTGTTTAAATTGTCACTGGGTATTTAGAGAAACCCCCGCACACAGCATTCAGCGAGTGGGATAGATACTTAATTCCGGTGGGCGCTTCACCCCTTCTCTTCCGGCCATAGATATAAACCTGAAATTACAAGTGAAAACTAGTCCCAATAATTTTTTCTCAATCTGTGCATAGCTTGCTTCAATTTCAGTAAGAGATCTTGATGTGAATGCCACAGGCCTGCCGTCTTGAAGACAGACTGCACCAAGACTGTGCTGCAAGGCATCAGCAGACAATATCACCGGTTTGTGAACATCAAAACACTCTAGGACAGGTGGACTTGTCAGATGTGCTTTGAGGGTATCCACAGCAGCAGCATGTTGTTCAGTCCAACACCAGCCAGCATCTTGGCGCAGGAGCTGACGGAGAGGAAACGGTATCTCACTGTAGCGGTAAATGAATTTTGATAGATTTTTGGTCGTGCCAAGAAACCTCTGTAACGCATGTTTGTCCTCTGGGACAGGCATTTGGTGGATGGCCTTGTTTTTTTCTGGGACAGGCTTAACACCTTTTATCTGTGAGAAGTTGGCCTACATATAGCACCTCTGAAACTCTAAGGCTAATGTCAGACGAGCGCATTCTGTGCGGACTTTGTGTCCGTGCACTACGGACGTACGTTCTGGCGGTAGACGCGGTAGTGGCCACACGGTCCGTTATTTTTGATTGAAGTAGAGAAAAAGAGGGACCTATGGGAAATAATATTAATATGAAATATAATACAAATTGATGCATGATATGAAAAAACATTTTGTCCGTCAAGGTGCTGGACGTCAAAAATGTGGACCGTCTGACTTCGTCCCATCACTCACACACAAAGCTATGTGGACGTGGCGCACTCTGTGCTTCCATCCTAGCGGATTGACGTTCTTGCCTAACTTGCGACCGTTTGCCGCATCCGTTGTGCATCCGCAGTTCTGTGCAGACGTACTTTATGTGTGGGGCTCCAATGGTCATGATTCTATGCTACAACGGACATACTAATGTGCGGCAACACGGACGTGATCAGTGCACTCGTCTGACACGGGCCTAAGCTGTTTGTCGTGTTCCTCAACAGAAAAGCCCCAAATCAAGATATCATCCACAACTATCTCACATGGTTGTCCAGCAAAGAGCTGTCCCATGCATCTTTGAAAAACTTCACTTCCTGTGGAAATCCCATATGGCATCCGTAAGAATTTGTATCTTCCAAATGGGGTCATAAATGTTGTGAGTGTTGATGATTCCTCATTCAGGGGGATTTTCCAGAATCCACACTTCGCATCTAATACTAAAGACCTTTGCCTGTGGCATATCAGCGATTACTTGTTCCACAGTCTTTAATGGGTTGTGAGGCCTCAGGAGAGCCTTATTAAGGTGCACAGGATCAATGCATATGCGTAACGTGCCATCATTCTTTACTGCAACTGCCATGGAAGACACCCTAGGGGTAGCCTCATCCACTGGGGCGATGATGCCCAGTCTAGTCATCCTTTCCATCTCATTGACAACTTTGTCTTTCATAGCTAGCGGGATTTGTCGGGGGGCACACACTGTCGGGATGCATGGATTCATCCAGATGCATGTGATACATGACTGGAAGCTTGCCAATAGTGTCAATACGAAATAGATCCTCATAATCAGTCATCTCAGAAGCCTGTTGTTGTACAGCATGTACCTCTAGGCTGAGTTGGATGAGATTTAATCGGATGCCGTCTGACAAGCCTAACAGGGTTTTAACATTTCTATCCACTATATAGAATAACAGCATGCTCCCTGAAAGAGCCAAGGTAGTTGTGCCCAATGTCTGAATTGTTTGTCTGCCATAAGCTATCGGGTTTACTTTATTTGACTGGTCAATTTGGGCACGAGGGTCAATGCATTGCAGTGTGGATATGGACATGACATTGTATTTAGCACCAGTGTCGATTTTCTGCTTGACCTGCATGTTACATGTGGTTGACAGGGTGGTGAACATTTCTCCTCTATTGCAGGTAGGTCCACAATTTTACAATGAAAACCATCTCGGCAATCATCACTTTCCACTTCATTTATTCTGTACACATATTTCTTTTTAGCTGCACTAAATGGTGTCATCCACAAAGCTGTAATTGGAGTCTTGGATCTACAGGACTTTGTAAAATGATTCCTATTGCACAGGTTACAACGTTTATTAAAAGCTTGGCACTTGTTGCGCTCAGTGATGTGCTCACCACCACAGTTGCCGCCTTGACATTCGTGCTGCCTCACCGCAAACACTTCTGTCTCTTTTATTTAGTTCCTTAGTGGCCTTGTCAGAACACTCAAACAACATATATGTTCTCACAGCTGAGTCCAGTGTTAGGTCTTTTCCCCTTAATAACTGAGCACGAAATGCATCATTGTAGATACCACAGACAATTCTGTCACGCATTAGTTCATCAGTTAATGCACCAAAATCACATCTTTTAGCCAGCAGTCTCAATGTGGCCACATAGGATTGAATTCCTTCAGCAGATTTTTGAGCAATCATGTTAAATGCATATCTGTCCATTATCACATTCCATTCAGGTAGACAGATCTCATCAAATTTCTTGATTAACCCTTTCGCTGCTGAGGCTTTTCCCGCCCCTGTGCTGAGGTCATTTTTACCGGTTTTGCTCATCATGTTTAAACGTGTTTTGAAGGCTTATTTTAGTATATGACCCAGACATATTATATATCGTTCTTTCCGTCAGACTCGGTAGATTCATAATATGTCATTATTATATGTATACGTTATGTCATGTCTGTATATTATAACAAAAAATGCAATAAAATATGTATTTTCAATAATTTACAATGTGTAAAGTGTTTTTTTTCACATTTTAACATGCGAGCAATTGCGGTTATATTTTGTATGGGGTGCGCTTGTTAAAAAAATTAGAGATGGGGTCTCGTTACATTTTTTTTTGGGGAAAATTACACTATTTTTAACAAACACACCGCATACAAAAATCGTTAGTGCAGCTTCATTGTTCACATTATAATTGAAATGGGAACAATATTGCTGCATTAACAAACCAAAAAAAATAAAACAAAGTGTTTTTTTTTTTTTTTATAATTTGTTTTTATTTTTATTTTTCATTTATTTATTTTTTACAACATTTTTCACTTTCATGTTTGGTATCGTTGGAACGGCCATGCTCTGGCCGATCCAACCATACCAAAATGTAACCCCTAACTGCCACGGATCGGGAGATAGGGAGTTCATTGGAACTCCCTATCTCCACCGTTGGTGGCAGTTAAGGGTTAAGTCCAGGACTGGCGTCATCGTGCTATGCACGATGACGCCAGTCCTCAGGGGGAGTTCCCGGAGGCTTGGCCGACATCCAAGATGTCGGCCAGCTCCGGGAAAGGATCGCGAACCGGCGCTTTTCAGCGCCGATTTGCGATCCAGCTCCCCAGGGGTTAATGCCAGGCATCATTTGGAAGGGCAGGCTGTGCCCTTCCAAATGATGCCTGGGTTAACCCCCGCAGAGCCGCCGATCGGGAGGGAGAGAGGTCCGAAGGACCTCCCCCCTCCCTTTCAGGCGCCTCCTCCGCACATGCGGGGGGGGGCGCCTGAATTAGGTGTCATCGCACTGCCGCGATGACACCTAATTCCGGCGGCTGTGGTCCCGGATGCGCGGCTGACATCCAGGATGTCAGCCCGCACCGGTGGGGGCCAGCGATCGGCCGGAACCCGGCCGAACGCTGACCCCAATGGGAGGACGCGCTCAGCGCGTCCTCCGCATACCAGCGGGAATGCTGAGGATGCGCTGAGCGCATCCTCAGCATCCAAGTGGTTAACACATCAGGGTCCTCTTTGTCCTCACTCTCTTGGAAGTGAAACGATTCATATTTATCCAGTGCATCTGAACCAGCCAAACTGAGAAAAGCGTAAGCTTGCACCTATTTTAATTTGTCTGAAAGTCATGCTTTGCTGTTCACGTCCCATTCTCTCCTGAAATTCAGCCAGTTGTTAGCAATGTCTTTATCAAAGACAAGAGCTTCTTTATGCCTTCGATATTGAGCCATGATTTCTCAGCAATCTCACTTCTGACACCATTTAGATCTGCACAAATGACGATGGAGCAACCCGGTAAACTTTATGAAGAACTGCTTTATTCTTGTGACATTCCGCGTGTCCCGGTCTCTGCTTCCTGTTTCTACTAACACCCTTCCACTTCTCGTCTCCACCCTCATGTCACACACACATCTATATATGCAACACACACACACATGCTATAGCTGGAAATTACACTTTGGATCCCAGCCCTCAACTGGCGTTCCCGCTGCAATCTGCTACATCTTGGACCACACCCTGTATGAACACTCGGAGAATACAAATTCATATCCATCTGCAATGGACAATGGAAGTCCGTCCTCGGATGCCAGTTTCTGTTCTAATTCGGTGGAGAAATCAGATAGCTTTGCGCATAAAGAAATCACACAGACAATGAATACGTCTATATTGCTTCCAAGCCAATGACTTCTCTGAGTCCTTTATTGATTTACAAGGCTTTTATGCTACCTCGTATGTAACGAAAACAGGCTGTTGCCCAACATTCTATTCATCATTATATTGTGAAATTACAGACTTTGTTTAATAACAGATAAAGAAAATAAAACAATAGTGTCTCCGGATGTTCCTTTAGCCGTCAAGGATGTTCGTTACAGGACGTTCTGGAAAGTTCCCAAAACATTCTCCAAGATGACCTCCAAGATGTTCTCTTCTTGAAACACAGGACAAGAAACTTCATGTGCGTACAAAAACAATCAGCTAAGATAGTGTTTTAAAGAATAATATGCATTTGATTCATAAATCTTGATTAACCATTTAAACTACTCAAATGAGCATTTTTCTAGGCCTCCTTCTAAGCCTTTGAATATTATAAAAGCGAATATATACATTTCTGTCCACAACACATCAATCCATCAAAACAGCATTAAGGGAATATCAATCATGGCAACTCAGCAAAGGGAGGGGGAAATGGTGGAGATAATAATATATATATGGGAATATTACTCAGCAGGTTTGGAAATGTGTAGAAAACAATAACATTACTGATAGTATAATCAGCAGTAGTCAGAAAATCGCTGCAAAGTAAAGGTACTCAGCATGATGGGGGGTGAACAAAATGGCACCGAAAATCTCAGCTGAAATAAAAATCAACTTAGCCCGTGTCCAGCCAGAGAAAGCCATATATAGCATCAGCAAGCACGAGTCCTCTTCGGAGGGACTGGACAGATAGCCCCCGGAGGTGTGCAGCCGGGACCGGGACCATGCTGCGGGACCAAGACACGTGTCTCAGCCCCCCAGGATGGTGTTCCCCAGCACCCTGCCGCATCTTCACAGCACATCGAGGCGCCTCAGGGATCTCAGCTACAGCCGCCTTCTCCACAGATACCATCAAAACTCCTTCAGGGCGGACCTCATCCAGAGCGGGGAGATCCACCGCACACACTCAGCCGGCAAGGTCTTCTCCGCCAGGGGGAGAGCCCGCGCCTCCACATCTGCCTCCCGACATCCACAGAGCACCCCATTAGCTTACGCCAGGAGCCTCTTGTCAGCGGGCTCCCCTCATCCTCCGGCAGCGACCGCAGGCACTCCTCCAGATCCTCAAACACAGCCTCCAAGGTCCGGGGTGTAGGTGGGTATGTCCGCTGACCCTGCTCCACATCCACCGCCATCTGCTCCGCCACGGGGATGGCCGCCCCGGTCAGATCATGGGGGCCCTCCACTCTCCGACCCAGAAGCTGCCAAGCACCCGAAGCCTGGGACGTCATACAGATAGGTATGGGTGACAAGAGGTAGGCCCGTCGATCCAAAATAGGCCTCAAAATGAAACAAAATGGCCACCGTCACCACGAGGCAGCAGTCATCCGTAGTAACCTCAGTCTCTGGTCCGGAGGGGGGACCAAGCGGCCTCCGGACAATGTGTTACTGAAGGCCAGCCACTCAGGGACTCTTCCAAGGGTAAACTCTGCGGAAAAGTCTCTTAAATGCCCCCGTTTTGAGCAGACGTGCGGAGCTCCTGTAATACACGTCCACTCTCATACTCCTAGAATGTGTGGTCTATAACCAGCTCACCAGTTTTCTTGCTGCTAACTCTAGTCAATCTACACTAGTCTGGCTTTCGCTCCCAACAATCTACTGAGACTGCTCTGACCAAGGTGACTAATGATTTAGCTGCCGCTAAAAGCAAAGGTCACTTTTCCCTCCTTATTCCTCTTGACCTTTCCGCTGCATTCAACACTGTTGATCACCCTCTCCTGCTTGTCATGCTGCGTCAACTTGGCTTCAGTGACATCGCTCTCTCCTGGTTCTCTTCCTATCTTTCTTCGCTCCTTCAGTGTCTCCTTTGCTGGTGTCTCTTCACCACCAGTTCCTCTTTCAGTTGGGGCTACCTCAAGGCTCTGTTCTGGGTCCCCTACTCTTCTCAATCTATACCGCCTCTTTGGGCAACCCTATCTCTTCCTATGGATTCCAATATCACCTCTATGCTGACGACAGCCAAATCTACCTTTCCTCTCTCGATCTCTCTCATCCGGTGTTGGACCGTGTTACTGCCTGCCTGTCATCTGTCTCCGACTGGATGACTTCCCATTTCCTAAATCTCAACCTCTCAAAAACTGAACTTCTTATCTTCCCTCCCACTAAAACCTCCATTCCTACTCCCATTTCTCTTCAAGTGAATGGTGCCACCATTACTCTGGCTCCTCTTGGACTCCAATCTATCCTTTACTCCTCACATTCAGTCTCTAACCAAATCTTGCTACTTCCACCTAAAAAACATTGCACGCATCCGTCCCTTTCTTAATCATGACTCTACTAAAATGCTCATCCAAGCTCTTATTATCTCCTGGCTTGACTATTGTAACCTCCTTCTCTCTGGATTTAAGAGATCACAGATTATCCTCTGCAGTCTGTAAAGAACACCTGTGTCAGACTCATACACCTCACCTCCTGCACTTCTCACACCTCACCTCCTGCACCTCTCACACCTCACCTCCTGCACCTCTCACACCTCACCTCTGTCAATCTCTACACTGGCTCCCTGTTTCCTTTAGAATCCAATTCATTATATTGGGGCTCACGTACAAAGCTCTCCATAATCATGCCCCTACCTACATCTCCCTTATTAGCAGGTACTTCCTGCCCCAACCACTTTGCTCTGCCCAATGGCAGACCTAAGGAACAAAGGGCCCTGGTGCAAGAATTTTTTTGGCCCCCCCAAAAAAACAAACCTAATTCTCACCCCCTGAAGCAACCACAAAAAATAAAGTTGAAAAATAGAAAAATATATATTTGAGCATATTTATTTATTACAGAGTGCCCCCAGCTCACACATGGATATATTGCCCCCAGCTCACATGGATATACTTGCCCCCAGCTCTCACCTCTTCTGCTGCCAGGGCCAGGCCCCTCTGAGTAGTACCCGCCAGCCGTTTTTTTCCCTACGAGGCGAGCGGCCGCCGGCATGCAGCTTGGCTGCTCACCTGGGAACCACCTGACCAGCGCACGAGATTGCAGAGTTCACGTGAACACTGCAATCTCGTGTTTTGGTCAGGTGGTTCCCAGGCGAGCGGCCAAGCTGCATGCCGGCGGCTGCTCGCCTTGTAGGGAGAAAACCGGTCGGCGGCGTCAATTTTATTTGTGGGGGGGCAATGGCGCTGCCCATGAAAGGTGCTGGGGGCACATGCCCCTCCCTGTCCCCCTCGCTACACCACTGTAGCCAATAGCGTTTCAGGAACATATCTCTGTCATGGGTTCAGCTTTACATAGAGACGGCATTTTTTTAACTTTAGCTAAGCCTACTTGGAATTCGACCCAGCTACTGTGCACACCTCTATGACAAAGATAAGAGGGTAAACCAGTCATCCCTTTCAAGGGCGTAGTAGAAGCAGTAGCTGAAGAAGGCACTGTGCGTAAAAATATTTTGGCTTCTTGTGGGGTATCAATGAATTTTGAAGATCCTTTATAGGAAATGCTCAATTTTGCATGGTATAGTAAATAAAATTTTAGCGAGAGCGGTGGTCTGATCTGCTGCTTCTGGCTGCTGGGAACAGATTGAGACTGGGGACAGAGCTGCGTGATCTCACGGCCAGTCAGCGAAACTGTCCATAGAGTCCTATGAACTCAAGGAAGTGATACACGTGGCAATGCAGAAGTGCTACCTCAAGTATCGTGAATGATAGAGCATTATACCAGGGCAAATTGCTGAAGTAGCACCTATCCTGGAATTTCACTCTAAAATGGGGATGCTACAGGAAAACCTGCAGGTGCAGGTTTTCCCCGTTAGCATCCCAATTTTAACTTGAGCAAGGGAATAATGCAGCAAGACGTTACAAGGGGCTCAGTGTTATAAGTAGATTGTATGGTGTTCCCAAACATTTAGAGGAGGTTTTGATAGTGATAGCAAGCTTATTGGAGGAGTCTGCCTGAAGTTAGAAAGGAAAAATAAAACAAGAGACCTTTATGGTTGCCGTGAGGGAGAAAAAGAAAAAAAGGGGTTAACTTTGAAACAATTATAGTTTTTTCACTGGTTGAAAAACCAGTGAAAGCTGTTCGAACCCTTCTAGGACAGGCTAAGAAAAATTAAGCCTGAGGCTTTAGAGATGTTGAGAAACAAGTTGGTGGAGGTGATGTTTTGTACTGTGCTACGAGAATGATAGTGAGGTGAAGTTGCATCACAAAATGGCAGACACTTGTACTGATAACAATTTGTGGTGGAGAGGGACCTTCTGAACTCACCAGGGAGCGGCAGTGTCCAAGATAGAAATTTTGCAGTCCTCAGTGCTGGGGAAACAGCCCCTTTGACCCCTCTCTTCTGCCACCACAGTCAGATGTCCCCTCTCCTATTGGGAACTCAAAGAATGTGACCATTTCCGATGGGGTGAAAAATTAGGCCACTGGGCTTTTTTTTTGCCTGTATGTTGTGTCCATCTGATGGTAGGCTGATGCTAGTTGTCTCTAGGGGCATCAAGGTCTACCGATTGATGTCAGCTGTCCCACTGTAAGCAGCCTCCAACCCTCATTGCTACACCCCATGCCAGCGGGTCACTCCCAAGGATAAACTTTAGAGTGTTCCTCAGATTTGCCCGGTTTTAAGGACTCTCTCGAAGGGAGAGTTGTCCCTTGTATATCTTGGGTCAGATGGGACATGGTTCGTCGGCTGTGGAAGTCATTTTTAGGTGCAGTGGGGCAGGAAATCTGTTGTAATGCAGCCGTTCTGTGGCCCGCCTCCCATAAGTCCTGCGTTAATGTGTTTAATGACACTTCCAAGAGTAATAGTAAATGGGATTCCATTCAAAATTTCAATAATCCAGATAGCAAGGATAACTTGCCGCAAATTTGTGCCAAATTTGAATTGTAAGTCTTTCAAACTTGCTGCAAATTTTCACTAGCAAGCCGTTAACTTGCAGAACACTTGCAGCACAAATTCTAGTTGACATTTTTTAAATTTGTAGCAAATTTGCTTTGCAAGAGCAAGAGCAAAGTTACAATGGCAAGTCCTCAGCAAGAGCTCTGTATCTGGGAAGGGTCCTAACAAAAATTCAGTTAAAATTTTTCAGGCTATCTGTGTAGATTCTTCAACTTGCAACATTGCATAGATACAGTGGAGTAACCAGAGATATAGTCAACTGAGGCAGAACAACATTTTGCACCCCTCGTTCCACCCTTTCCCTCTTCGTTATAAGGCTATTTCAACACTTGTAAAGAGCATTCTGGGTTGTTTTTTTCTTTATAAATAAATACTTAACCCCTTAAGGATGTGGGCAATTTTACAACTTCGGACCACTTCTAAAGTAGAAGCGTGCTGAGCTCATTTTGACCGTTTTTGCACATCATGTTTAAACGCGATTTGAAGTGACGTTTTATTTTACGACCCAGACAAATAATATATCTGTTTTTACAGCAGACACTGCAGAATCCTAATATATCATTATTATATGTATACGTCTTTCCCTGCTAGAATGCTATAACAAAAAAACTAAAAAAAATGTGAATTTCTATCATCGCACTGACATCTGACATCATCGCACCTGTCGCAATGACATCAAAGCGCTGGGAGGGGTATAAACATGCAGATCTGACTTCAAGGAAGTCCAGAAGGGAGGACCAGGACAGCAAATTCTTTGTCACGTGAAGCAGCGCAGCATTTTTCGACAGAACTCCCTGTACCACACTTGTCAGTCCCCCTTGAAGCCCTGTTCCAGCCTCCCGCCGCTGGCAGCCCTGCAGCCGAACAGTTAGGAGGGAGGGAGGCACCTGCCCTGTAGCATATTTATAATCCAGTCTCAACTAAGCCCCCTGGACAGCTTCCCCCCAGGCCAAGATCATCTCCACGCAGGTAGGCGACACTGTATGATACCAGAGCAGCGTGACCACCACACAGTGAGGGGGGTACTGGGGGTACAGGGAGAGAGTGACTGGAGGTTTGGGGAGAGAATGACTTGAGATACTGGGAGAGAGTGACTGGGGTACTTGGATAGAGAGAGAGCGTGACTGGGGGTACTGGGAGAAAGTGGGGGTACTTGGAGAGAGAAATAGAGAGTGACTGGGGATACTGGGAGAGAGAGTGATTGGGGTACTTGGAGAGATGGAGTGTGATAGGGGTACCTAGAGTGACTGGGGTACTGGGAGTAAGTGGGGGTGCTGGGAGATAGTGCCTGGAGGTGCTGGGGGGTACTGGGAGAGCGTGACTGGGTATAGTGTGAGAGTGGAACTATGCTAGTGTATACTGGGACAGGGTGACTGGTAGCAGTGTCGTAACGTGGGGGGGTGTGTGTGCTTCATTTTTTATTATATCAGTATTTTGTTAATATACAACACATGTGATTGTGGGGTATGGGGGTCAATACTCTCCTGGTGGAAGGAAATCAGGGTGTGTTACCGTGTCCACAGGTTGAAGGGGCGCACAATTCTTGCCTTGCCCTGGGCGCTGACAACCCATGCCACTGCATCTCGGGCCTGGTGGGAGGATGGGGGGCTTCCCCCAATGTGGCTACGTTTTGTTGTGTCCTAGTCATTTGCTTTTCAATCTTTGCATTAAGGAGATATGGGGAACCCTGAACATTACCTAACGTTTGCTCCCACTTTTTTGATCTGTTTTGAGAGGGGGATGTGAGGGGTTGGTTTTGGGGAATGTTGGGAGATAGCGAGGGGCGTAACTGGTCCATTTATTATTTGCAAAACACTGAGTTCAATGTTGCTTTTTATCACTGTTGGTGCTCTCCAATGTTATGATGTTCTCTCTTTCCTCTGTGTCACCTTTTAATTTACGTAACACCCGCACATTCAGTCTGCAGCTTGCAATTGCCCATGTTGTGTGGAGTTGGCACCCGGTATTGCTAATGTTGTACCTATGAGCCTTGTGTGCATTCTATAATGTGTGCCTCCCCCTAGTTTCCCCAGTGTCTTCCCTCTCCCTTCCCCCGTGCCCTCCTCCTTCCCCCGTCCTCCTTTCTCCCATTACCACCTTGCGTGTTTGGTCCTTACCACCGCCCTCCCCTTTTATCCATATCAGCCCCCGTCAATCTGGTCTAGCCGGTATATTTGTACTGTGACCATTACCACACTCCTGTTCTGAAACATTTTTTGTTTTTAAGATCAGCGTTGCTGGTGTTTCCCTCCCAGTACTTTCAGCTCATCTTTGTTACTGTATTTCTTGTATTATCTCTTTTACTTTGGTCCTCTCGTGGTTGCGAGTCTCTGGTGTTTCTACGGTTGTTGGCCACAACCGTACACCCCCGTATTGCTTTCTTTTTCCACTCTGCGGGTTGGGTTGCTCGGCTGTGTCTTGCCTTGTGGCTGCCTGTGACGCCGCAGTGGGTGCACTTCATACCTCACCTGTGTTTTTTAACCTGTTCTTTTCTATCCTTTTCTACCTCTCTAGTCTTTATCTGCTCTAGCTTCCTCTTCCACTCCATTCTGCTCTCCGTCTGATATTTCTTTTACTTTAGCTCACCTTCGCTGTGGTGAAGTGGTTATTGTTACACCGCAATGGTTCTCTTTCGCTCCATTCCACTGTATGACTTGCACGACCCCATGCTCTTATCTGGTTTTTCATGACTACCAACGCGCATGTTTGCCTGCCTTTTGCGGCAGTAATTTACGTCACCGATTGTATGATCCTGTACAGAATACACCCTGATTATGCTGTTTCTGTTTCTCTTGTATTTTGTGTTTATCTCTTACTGTTTGCTTTTTGATTGAATAAAAATTTGTCATTAAAGAAAAACTACAAATCGGTGTCTCTTAGAAAATAAAAAGCTTTTTTTTAAAGATAAAAACAATAAATGGTATAAAAATAAATGAAAAAAAAGAAATCTGTATATATAGACAGTCGATAGCAAAAAGTCTACAAACCCCTGTCAGGTTTCTGTGATGTAAAATAAATGAGACAAAGATAAATTATTTCAGAAATTCTTCCACCTTTATTGTGACCTATAAACTGTACAACTCAATGAAAAACAAACTGAATAATATGGTTGTAGAAGTGTGCGCACCCTCTTATAACTAGGGATGTAGCCAGGGCCGCCATTAGGGCATTACGCCCCATGCTGCCGTAAGGGGCCCGGGCCCGGTGGGGGCCCGGGCCACCGGGGCTGTCCCGGGCCCCCGTCGGCAGCGGCGTCGCCCTTTAACAGCTCCGGTATCGGACTCGATGAGTCCGAATCCGGAGCTGTGTCAGGCTCCTGGCCGCTTCACTGGATGGCTGGGTGGGGCCAAGCAGTGTGTGAGGGCCTCCCAAGCACGTTGCTTTGGCTCCGCCCCTCCACTCAGTGAAGCTGCGCGCGAAGAAGACAGAAGAAAAGAAGAGAAGAAGATTAAAGAAAAGGTGAAGAAAAGAAGAGCTGGAGAGCAGAAGACAGAAGAAAATAAGACAGCGGAGTGGTGAGCCAGGGCCCAGACCCCAAGGCCCAGACCCAGGGCCCAGACCCCAAGGCCCAGACCCCAGGGCCCAGACCAAGGCCCAGACCCAGGCACCCAGACCCTATGGCCCAGACCCAGGGCCCAGATCCCTAGGCCCAGACCCCTAGGCCCATGCCCTAAGGCCCAGACCCTAAGGCCCAGACCCAGGGCCCAGACCCTAAGGCCCAATCCCAAGGCCCAGGGCTCAGACCCTAAGGCCCAGACCCAGGGCCCAGACCCCAGACCCCAAGGCTCAGACCCAGGGCCCAGACCCCAAGGCCCAGACCCCAAGGCCCAAACACAGGGCCCAGACCCCAGGGCCCAGACCAAGTCCCAGACCCCAGGGCCCAGACCCCAGGCCCAAAGGCCATCATACACAGCCCGTTTCTGTGAGATTTATTGCTGTGGATTCTGGGATACGTTCATACACACTGCTCATTACTGTGAGTTTTATTGCTGTGGATACTCTGATACGCTAATACACACTGCACATTACTGTGAGTTTTATTGCTGTGGTGCTATGTTATGTCCTTTTATTTTTTGAAGGGGGAGAAAAGCTGATAGAGGTTGAGGGAGTGCCATCATTTAAATTGCCTCTGATTAACCCTTTCGCTGCTGAGGCTTTTCCCGCCCCTGTGCTGAGGTCATTTTTTACCTGTTTTGCGCATCATGTTTAAACGTGTTTTGAAGGCTTATTTTAGTATATGACACCGACATATTATATATCGTTCTTTCCGTCAGACTCGGTAGATTCATAATATGTCATTATTATATGTTTACGTTATGTCATGTCTGTATATTATAACAAAAAATGCAATAAAATATGTATTTTCAATAATTTACAACGTGTAAAGTGTTTTTTTCCACATTTTAACATGCAAGCAATTGCGGTTATATTTTGTATGGGGTGCGCTTGTTAAAAAAATTAGAGATGGGGTCTCGTTACATTTTTTTTTGGGGAAAATGACACTATTTTTAACAAACGCACCGCATACAAAAATCGTTAGTGCAGCATCATTGTTCACATTATAATTGAAATGGGAACAATATTGCTGCATTAACAAACCCAAAAAAATAAAAAAAAAGTTTTTTTTTTTTTTTTTATTTTTTTTTTATTTTTATTTTTCATTATTTTTTTTTTTTACAAATTTTTTAACTTTCATGTTTGGTATCGTTGGAACGGCCATGCTCTGGCCGATCCAACGATATCAAAATTTAACCCCTAGCTGCCACGGATCGGGAGATAGGGAGTTCATTGGAACTCCCTATCTCCACAGTTGGTGGCAGTTAGGGGTTAACTGTAGGACTGGCATCATCGTGCTGCGCACGATGACGCCAGTCCTCTGGGGGAGTTCCCGGAAGCTTGGCCGACATCCAAGATGTCGGCCAGCTCCCGGGAAGGATCGCGAATCGGCGCTTTTCAGCGCCGATTTGCGATCCAGCTCCCCAGGGGTTAATGCCAGGCATCATTTGGAAGGGCAGGCTGTGCCCTTCCAAATGATGCCTGGGTTAAGCCCCTGTGTGCCACCGATCGGGAGGGAGAGAGGTCCGAAGGACCTCCCCCTCCCTTTCAGGCGCCTCCTCCGCACATGCGGGGGGCGCCTGAATTAGGTGTCATCGCGCCCCCGCGATGACACCTAATAATGGCGGCTGCTGGTCCGGATGCCGGGCTGACATCCAGGATGTCAGCCCGCACCGGAGGGGCCAGCGATCGGCCGGAACCCGGTCGAACGCTGACCCCAAACTGAGGACGCGCTCAGCGCGTCCTCAGCACACCAGCGGTAATGCTGAGGACGCGCTGAGCGCGTCCTTAGCATTGAAGTGGTTAACCCCAAATAAAGTTCAGCTCTTCTAGCAGGTCTTTCCTGACATTTTCTTAGTCACATCCTACAGCAAAAGTCATGGTCCACTTAGAAGCTTCCAAAGCATCAGAGGGATCTCATTGTTAAAATGAATCAGTCAGGAGAATGTACAAAAGAATTTCCAAGGCATTAGATAAACCATGGAACCCAGTGAAGACAGTCACCATCAAGTGGGGAAAATATGGCACAACAGTGACATTACCAAGAACTGGACTAGGGAGGATGAGCGGTTCGGGTTCGGACAGTTCGGAGTTCGGCCCGAACTTAGCCTGTTCGGGTAGATCGCGAACTCCGAACATTTCCGGGTGTTCGGCGCATGTTCGAGTCCACAATGCATCACAATGGCCCACAATGCATTTTCCTACTGGCCTGAAGCTCGTAATTGGCTACAGCCTTGCACCTGACCACAGGTCTGGTGCAAGACAGGTTCAGCAGTATGCCAATCACCGCTCAGAGTCCTGATTGGGCAAATTTTGCCCAATCATGGGCTCACAGAGCTAAGTCCCGCAGCACACTATATAACGTTTCCACGCGCCGATTCTGCACGCATTTCAGAGGAAATTTCAGAGGAGATTGTTGTGTGTTGTTACTGCCGGTCTGCCACGCTACTGGGGGGGTCTCATTTCTACAAAATATAAGGGAATTGATTTGTGTGTCTTGTCTCTGTGCCAGCAAGTTTTTTTGGGGCTCACTAATTTCTTTAAAACATTTGTGAATTGAGGTGATGTGTGTCTTGTCTCACAGCCAGTACCACGCAGTTGTTATGTGGCGTGTGCGGTTCTGGTATGAGCCCAGCAGGCGGCGACACAGAGGGGAGGCCAGACAGGAATCACGCAATGAAGATTCTTTAATGAAACATAAATGGTCCTTAACTTGAAAGAACAAAGGAAATATATAAAGTCCAGGGAGAGTTCTTGACTGGAGAGTCTGAGGTTTGTGGGCAATGCAGTCCCAGACTGCAGGGCCCACCAAGAATAAGTCTGGACAGCTGGCAGTGGTACCTGTATCAAAGGTCAGAGGGTGATGAACAACTGTAATCCACGGGTAGACAGATGGGTACTGGATACACAGGATACACTGGTACAGGAAGAGCAGGTTTGCACACAACCAAGTGACCTCAGTCAGGGAGTACAATGCAGACCCCCTGCTGGCTGGGTCTCTCTGCCTTTTAAGGAGGCTTAAACACGGATAGGCCTCAGCTGGAAGTCCAGTGCTAGAAAAGGAAGACCCAGGCTGGATCTCCAGGAGCCTGGTCAAGGTACTGAGCCTGGGCAAAACCTGGACCGGAATCCAAGAAAGAAGAGATCCAGGGCAAAGTTCTTAGATCCAGGTGTGCAAGACAGGTACACGGGGTGGACCGTGACAGCAGTATTTTGCGGCTCACTAATTTCTTTAAAACATTTGTGAATTGAGGTGATCTGTGTCTTGTCACACAGCCAGTACCACGCAGTATTTTGGGGCTCACTAATTTCTACAAAACATTTGTGAATTTAGGTGATCTGTGTCTTGTCACACAGCTAGTACCACGCAGTATTTTTGGGGTCACTAATTTCTACAAAACTTTTGGGAATTGTTATAATCCGTGTGTTCTCACTGGCTGCCACCCATCAAGGGGTCTCACTGATTTATAAGAGGTTTCACTGCCACCCATCATAGGGTCTCACTGATTTATAGGAGGTTTCACTGCCACCCATCAAAGGGTCTCAATGATTTATAGGAGGTTTCACTGCCACCCATCAAAGGGTCTCACTGATTTATAGGAGGTTTCACTGCCACCTATCAAAGGGTCTCACTGATTTATAGGAGGTTTCACTGCCACCCATCAAAGGGTCTCACTGATTTATAGGAGGTTTCACTGCCACCCATCAAAGGGTCTCACTGATTTATAAGAGGTTTCACTGCCACCCATCAAAGAGTCTCACTGATTTATAGGAGGTTTCACTGCCACCCATCAAAGGGTCTCACTGATTTATAGGAGGTTTCGCTGCCGCCCATCAAGGGATCTCACTGCATTTTAGGAGGTTTCTGCAAATTGTAATCTGTGTCTTGTCACTGTTGCCAGCTATCAACTGGTCCTATCAGTGGGTCTCACTGACTTGTAGCAGATTTCTGCGAATCGTAGTTTGTGTCTTGTCACTGGCACCCATCAGGGGATCTCAATGATTTATAGGAGGTTTCTGCGAATTGTAATCTGTGTCTTGTCACTGGCTGCCAGCTATCAGGGTGTCTCACTGAGTTATACCAGAGTTCTGTAAATCTTTAATCTTTATACCAGAGTTGAATCAGAGTTCTGTAAATATTTAATCTATATAGCACTCACCATGTCTGAAAGAACAAAAAGGACAGGCAGACGCTCCCAGACACAGATAAGAGGGCAAGCAGCCCCTGTGTCGGGAGGCTGTGCCTCTGGTCGTGGTGGACGTGGTGCATCCTCTGCAGGGGCACGCTTGTCCTTTATAACTGGTGCTGGCCGTCTTCTTAACCTGCAGCAACATTTAGAGTATTTGGTGGATTGGCTAGCCAGGCCTTCCTCATCCTCCGAGTCCTCTGCCAGCCAGGCTTCTAGTGCTTTACAGTCCACTAGGGATGTGCGCTTCGGGTTTCGGAATTTCGGAAATTTCATGAAATTTCCCGATTCGGGTCTTCGGATGCGGCCGAAATTCCGAAATTTTTTAGATCCGAAAAATTCGAATCCGAAATGTTTTCCGAGCCGAATCGAAAATCTTTTGGAATTTTCGAATGGACTTGAAATGTGTCAAATCGAAATTTATGTTCCCTCTATTCATGATTTCGGTTCCATTCGGGATTTCGGTTCCATTTCGGTAATTCTGGACATACTATTATCGGTTATATCGCTGATTCTGTTAATTTTGTATTTGTATTTAAATGCGTATTAATTTTTTTCGTTTCCATGATCCGATAAGAATTTTCATAATTGGGTCGGATCCGATTCGTCCGTGGGTCGCGCATGCGCGCGCGGATGTCGTAACTTTATTGAGCCATTTTTTGACAACTTTTTTTTGGACAAAATATTGTTATTATTATTCACAATGGCTGCAAGAGACGACGAGTGCCATTCTGACACCTCCGCATCGTCTCTCCATGAACCACCACCACCCAGAAAGAAGCGGGCCAGCAATATGGCGTTTGAGGAGATGCTCGAGCTGGTCCGGATATTTGATAGACGAGATTACGATTGCTGTAAGGGACCTTACGGCAGGAAGAAGAACGCTAGAAAAGATCGTATCCTTGACAAGCTACGCACCACCATTTTGGAGTTGTTCGGGAAGGACAGGACGAAGGACCAGCTCCGGAAACGCTGGTCTGATCTGAAAGTACGCGAGCAGGAGCAGCTGAGACACATCCGGCCCGTCATAGCGAAACGTAAGTGTCATGTTATATTGTAAAGCGCTGCACAAACTGTTGGTGCTATATAAATCCTGTATAATAATAATAATGTGCTTGCAGGTGCTAATGTGCACAGAAATACGCTGATTTATCTAGTCCTTTTTTCATGCAATGTGATTGTGTATAGCTTTGCGTTTTCACGACTCGTCATACATGCATTTTTGCCATAGCTCTTCCTTTTTGTGATTTTACGTATTCGTGAAAATTGTGACCTTTGATGTATGTAGATGAAGTTACAATGCTGGATTTCTTTTGGCACTGTGTGTACTGTAGTGGGGGGGTTGCTGTGATGAGTGATGCATACGAGATGACCCGCAGCTTGCCCAATATTGGCTCCCACCTGCGCATCAATAAAAAATCTCTGCGTCTCTGCTAAAGTGGTAGGATGGGACATGTAGTTCTTCTGTAAGTGCATCCAAACAGAGCTGCATTCAATACATCCTCAGCAGCTGCTGAATTGTTGCAGCGCAGCGATTCAGTTTGCTGCAGCAGTGTCATTGAATGCTTTAGATGCAAATTTCAAAACAAAATGGTGGATTTCTGTTGTTGTTTCTGCAATATCCAGTTTTATTATTAGCAGAAAATGAAAGTGAAACTGAGGCTGAGGCATCTATAAAATAACTAAAAGCAGTCACACAATGCGCTTTGTACGCACACAACACAAATAATAGTTTTTATTGAATAAACGTAATGTTTACTTCTGAAAAAAATATATAATTGACCGGTAATATATGTCTATGTGCAGAGGAAATAAATAAATATTTTGTGACTTTAGACCTATGAGATGAGAGTAGTGGTGTGTCAAGCTGGTAGTGGGGTAGTGGAGGGGTGTCGCAATACTTTCGGCAATATAGTGTATAGATATACCATTTTTTCCAGTCTGCATTATTTACGTGTTATTTTTTGGATTTGGCAGAAGACAGGAAGAAGGCGGCATCTGCCCCGGCGGGCACCAGTGCCCCAGTGGAGGAGGAGGAGGAGGAGCCACGGGCGTCCACCAGCGCTGGTATATACTGTTTTATTTTGCAACGACTTTTGGTCAAAAACAGAAACATTTTTTGTTTACTGTATTTTAATTACATTTTTTTATTTATAGCACAAGAGGAGCAGGAGGAGGAAGAGGAGGAAGAGGAGGGCGAAGTTGGAGAGAGGGAGCCGGAGCAGCAGGAGGCCGCCAGTCCAGGTTTTTTTTTTTTTACTGTCGTATTTTGCATCGACTTTTGTTCAAAAATAAATCAGTTTTGTTGTTTACTGTATTTTTTATTTCTTTAATTTCTTAGATATAGCACTGGATATGCAGACGGTGGTGGTGGTTGAGGAGTCGGAGGAGGAGTCGGAGGAGTCGGCGCCTCAGGAGGCCGCCAGCACTGGTATATACTACTGTTATATTTTTTCAAGACTTTCAGTCAAAAATAGAAACCTGCTTTACTTACTGTATTTTCCTTCTTTCATTTATTGGATATATAGAAGGAGAAGCCAGACGGGAGGCGATCGGTGAGCTTCGCCTGGCAGTTACCTCCATCAACGCCATACAGGAACTGCTCCAGGAACTGCGGGAGCACATAAACAATGCCGCAGACTTCCTGGAGCAGCAGTGAGACCAGTGGCAGCCTCCTCCCGAATGTCACCAGAATGTGCCTCAGCTGCTCCTGCTCGCGTGCCTTGAGGTCGGACCAGCGTTTTCGGAGATGGTCCTTCGTCCGGTCCTTCCCGAACAGCTCCAGGATGGTGGTGCGTAGCTTTTCAAGGATACGATCCTTGCGGGTGTTATTCTTCCTGCCGTAAGGGCCCTTACAGCAATCATAATCTTTGTAATCCAAGATGCGGACCAGCTCCAACATCTCCTCAAATGCCAGTAACTGTTGGGCAGTTTGCCATCCTTGGCATGTTCCCTTCCCTATGTTCATATGTTGTAAATAAATTTTCTATTTTTTCACTATTTTCCTGTTTGTGTGCGTTGCTTTTCCTTACTTAATAAGTTAATATGTATTGCTTGGTTTCCACACTGTTAAAATTATATGTACATAAATGTATTGACATTTCTATGGACCCTTTGTCATAAATTTGTCAACATATTTGTGGCCATGAATGTGACTGTGCACATTCTACACTTCCTGCCTGGCCAAAAAATGTCACACACTAACACAACCTTGTTGTACTGCCTTGAGATTTGATTACCGACGTGGCCTGGTTTTGTTAAGCTTAGGCGATGTCACAACAACACGGATTTTTGTCCACAGTCACATTCATTGTATAACCAAGAATTTATCAAAAAATATTGATGGCAGCACTGCGTGAAGTCTTCTCCGACACAACCCAAAGATCCTTAGTGCGGCTCAGGTCTAGTTTATTTGTCCCTGTTTGGAGCTTCACACCTCCTCCCAGCTATGAGCTCTCGCTCTCCCACCGCTGCCCGCTAAGACGCTGCCCGCCAACATGGTCACGTCTTTGCAGGAAGACAACAGCGTGGGGGAACAGCAGCTGCCGACAGTCCCAAGACATCGTGACAATGACGTCAGTTCTGGAGTTAACCCCTAA
The DNA here is from genome assembly GCA_009667805.1 of Leptobrachium leishanense. Lineage (NCBI taxonomy): Eukaryota > Metazoa > Chordata > Amphibia > Anura > Megophryidae > Leptobrachium > Leptobrachium leishanense. The sequence continues at coordinate 24,632 of RXON01001752.1, read as the reverse complement.
CTGTGACCAATGGTGGAGATAGGGGGTTCATTGGAATCCCTATCTGCCGATCCGCGGCAGCTATTGGTTGGTTAATGTTTGGTATCTTTGGATCGACCAGAGCATGGCCTTTCCAACAATACCAAACATGACAATGTTAAAAATTTTAAAAAATTAAAATGTAAAAAAAAATAAACAGGTTTTATGTTTTGTTTTGTTAATGCAGCAATATTGTTGCCATTTCAATTATGATGTGAACAATGATGCTGCACTAAGGATTTTTGTATGGGGTGGGTTTGTTAGAAATAGTGTAATTTTCACCCATAAAAATATAACAAGTCCCCTTTTCAATTTTTTTTAACATCGGGACTTTTGCATTAGATTTCGACCATTTTTATTTTTTTAACTTTTGGATAGTCGAAAATCGAATTCTATCCAAAAAGTCCCAATGTTTCACATCATTCTGAACTTTGTTTGGATAGAGTAAGTCCGTGGGCGTGCGGCCGTTAAATGTATATACCAGTGGCGTCGCTACGTGGGGGTGGGGGGTGCGGCCCGCACCAGGTGACACCCGCCTTTAGGGTGACACCGTCACCCTAAGGGCGGGTGTCCCACCCTCCGCCGCATTTTTCGCTCCCTGCGAGCGTCCGAAGCATGCAGCTTCAGCGCTCGCCTGGAGGAAACACGTCACCAGCCAATCGCGGCTGGTCACGTGGCTCCCCCTGGCGAGCGCCCAAGCTGCATGCCCCCGGACGCTCTGAGGGAGCGAAAAAGGCGGCGGAGGTGAGCTGGGGCCATTATCATGAGGTGCTGGGGCATTCCATGTGCTGGGGCAAATCCAAGAGGAGCTGGGGCATATCCACGAGGAGCTGGGGCATATCCACGAGGAGCTGGGGCAAATCCACGAGGAGCTGGGGCATATCCACGAGGAGCTGGGGCATATCCACGAAGAACTGGGGCATGTCCACGAGGAGCTGGGGCAATATCCATGAGGAGCTGGGGCATATCCAGGAGGTGCTGGGGCATATCCACGAGGAGCTGGGGCATATCCACGAGGAGTTGGGGCATATCCACGAGGAGCTGGGGCATATCCATGAGGAGCTGGGGCAAATCCATGTGTGAGCTGGGGCATATCCACGAGGAGCTGGGGCATATCCACGAGGAGCTGGGGCATATCCAGGAGGTGCTGGGGCATATCCACGAGGAGCTGGGGCATATCCACGAGGAGTTGGGGCATATCCACGAGGAGCTGGGGCATATCCACGAGGAGCTGGGGCATGTCCACGAGGAGCTGGGGCAATATCCATGAGGAGCTGGGGCATATCCAAGAGGTGCTGGGGCAATATCCACGAGGAGCTGGGGCATGTCCACGAGGAGCTGGGGCATATCCACGAGGAGCTGGGGCATATCCACGAGGAGCTGGGGCATGTCCACGAGGAGCTGGGGCATGTCCACGAGGAGCTGGGGCATATCCATGAGGTGCTGGGGCAATATCCATGAGGAGCTGGGGCATATCCATGAGGATGTCGGCCAAGCTTCCAGGAACTCCCCCTGAGGACTGGCGTCATCGTGCATAGCACTATGACGCCAGTCCTGGAGTTAACCCCTAGCTGCCACCAATGGTGGAGATAGGGGGTTCCAATGAACCCCCTATCTCCCGATCCGTGGCAGCTAGGGGTTAAAGTTTGGTATTGTTGGATCGGCCAGAGCATTGCCGTTCCAACGATACCAAACACGAATGTGAAATACGTTTGTAAAAAAATTAAAAATAAAAAAATATTTAAACAAATTTATAAAAAAAATAAACAATTTTTTTTTCTTTTTTTTGGTTTGTTAATGCAGCAATATTGTTCCCATTTCAATTATAATGTGAACAATGATGCTGCACTAACGATTTTTGTATGCGGTGCGTCTGTTAAAAATTGTGTAATTTTCCCCAAAAAAAAATGTAACGAGACCCCATCTCTAATTTGTTTAACAAGCGCACCCCATACAAAATATAACCGCAATTGCTCGCATGTTAAAATGTGAAAAAAACCCACTTTACACATTGTAAATTATTGAAAAATCATATTTTATTGCATTTTTTGTTATAATATACAGACAGGTCATGACGTATACATATAATAATGACATATTATGAATCTGCCGAGTCTGACGGAAAGAACGATATATAATATGTCTGGGTCATATACTAAAATAAGCCTTCAAAACACGTTTAAACATGATGAGCAAAACCGTTAAAAATGAGCTCAGCACAGGGGCGGGAAATACCTCAGCAGCGAAAGGGTTCATTAAAAAAACACGATAGAATCGCCAGAATTATCGTATCGACAGAATGAATTATCGGATCCGAAAAACAAACCAAAAATTTATTATAAAAAAATAAATAAAGTAGTATTAAAAAAGTAAACCATAGTAGTTTACATCAAAACGAATAGAGTTAGACAGCTTTGAAACGAGAACAGACGTTACGAAAAGTCGATACAAAAAAACGAGCAATGTGACACGAAATACGAAAAATGGGCGATATGCTGAAAACCATGTAAAATTCCGAAAAGCGAAAATTTCCCGAAATCACGAAAAGTCAATACAAAAACCGAGTAAAGTGACACGAAAATACGAAAAGTGGTTGATATTCCGAAAAATAAGTGTACCCGAAAAACGAATTGAACCGAACCGAATCGAAACAGAAAGCGGTCGAAACGAGCCGAATCGAAAAGTTTAAAAATTAGAAAAATCGAATCGAATCGAACCGAAAAAAAAATCGGTGCACATCCCTACAGTCCACCTCAGCTGCCAAAGCATCTAATGCAGCCTCCATGTCCACAGCTACTCCTGCCGTAGCCTCGCTATCACACACGGAGGAATCAGCTGAATTGTTTGACTACAATGACAGTGACATGCTGCTTGAGCATGCGCAGCAACTACAGTGCTCTGATTCAATCTCTGAGGTTGAGGAAGGGAGTATAATCAACCTAGAGGAAGGGGGTCCAAGTGATGACACACAAATAACTGGCACTCATGTTGCCTCAGCAGCTGCAGCATACTGCCAAGTTGGCTCCAGTGATGAGGAGATAGGGGGTGAAGATGACATTGATGATGAGGTCACTGACTTCACCTGGGTGCCAGATCAAACTGAGGAATCAAGTGAGGAGGAGGGGGAGGAGGAGGAGGAGGAACAGCAAACACGAGGCACAACATCCTCTGTGACCAACCGTAGCAATAGCCAGTCCAAGGCATCAGATGTCAGAGCTGCTCCGGTGCAGAGCACTGTTGTGTCAATGAACACATGCAGGAACTCTGCTGTCTGGGAGTTCTTTAAGAAATGTGCAGCAGACCCCACCGTTGCTATTTGTAATCTATGTCAGAGGAGGCTGAAGCGTGGAATAAACACCGGACACTTGGGTACCACGTGCTTGAGGCGACATATGACTACCTGCCACACATCCCGTTGTTGCAAAACTTTGCGTAGGTCCTCCTCCTCCTCATCTGTCTCTACCCCCACTGTATGTCCTGCCATGTCATTGCCTACAAGCTCCACTGACAGGGATGATGCTACAGTAATGGATGTACCAGGTCCTTTCTCACAATGTGACATCCTCCCAGCAGCTGAAGATTTACACAGTCAGATTACGTTGCCTCAGCTGCTGCAGCGTAACAAAAAAATATAGTCCCAACCATCCCCAAGCACAGGTGCAGAGATGGTTAACACCACGCCAGCTTGAGCTGGGAATGATCGTCTGTGATAATGGCAGCAACCTTCTCTCCGCCCTACGCAAAGGTAAATTGACGCATGTACCATGCCTAGCACACGTCCTAAATCTGGTGGTACAGCGTTTCCTAACCAAGTACCCAGGGCTGCCAGAGCTTCTCATCCAGGCCAAAAAGGTCTGCAGCCACTTCAGATGGTCATTCCCAGCAAGCGTTCGCCTGGCAGAAATTCAAAGAGAATTCCACCTTCCCACAAACCGTCTGATCTGTGACATGCCCACCAGGTGGAACTCGACATTAGCAATGCTGCAGCGTCTGCACAAGCAGCAGAGGGCCATCAACGAGTACCTGTGTGAGTATGGCACAAGGACAGGTTCAGGTCAACTTGTTTTTTTCCCCCCCGCAGTGGCTGATGATCAAGGATGCATGCACTGTACTGTCACAATTTGAGGACGCAACGAGGATGGTGAGCAGGGACAGTGCATGCATCAGTGACACAATTCCTTTAGTGTTCCTGCTGGAGCACACTCTGCGGGGAATTATAGATGTGGCTCTAGAGGCAGAGCAGCAGGAGGAAGAGGAGGCCTTCCCTAGCTCTCAAGGCCCCAGTCTTTCCGCAGACAGCATTCCAGCGGGTCCTACTCAGATCAGACAGGAGGAGGAAGAGGAGGAATATTTAAGTAGTGGGGGCTTTGAAGGTGGAGATTCCTCAAGAGAGGGTTTTGTGTGCCCAGAAACAGAAGGGCTAGTGCATGGCTGGGAGGAGGAAGTGCACGATACGGTCATCCTCATTGACCAGGAAGACTCGGAAGCTAATGCCACCTTCAACCTATGCTGCATGGACTCCCTAGTAATGCAAAGCCTGCTAAAGGACCCCAGGATTCATGCTATCAAGGAGAGGGATCATTACTGGTTGGCAACCCTTCTTGATCCACGATACAAAGGTAACGTTGCAGAGCTTATCCTGCCCGCACAGAGGGAGCACAGGATGAAAAAACTTGAGGACGCTCTAAAGCGACACTTGTGTAACACCTTTCCAGGCACTGGTAGATTACCAAGTGCTGACACACGTGCTTCTGAGGCTGCGGATGATCAGAGGAATAGTGGTGAAGGCCAGGGCCGCTTGACTGATGCTTTTTTAAATTTAAATTTGTCATGAAAATTTATGTAGTTTAGATACGGTTCCAAAGCGCATCGTAACAGTTTTGTCAGTATTTTAAAAATTTTTTTTTTATCAGTGATCCACTTTTCTACCTCCGTGAATTGTTCTTTCACTGCCTCCAGCTGCAGGAGATTTGGTTTGCTGGTATAGATTACGGTGTCATCTGCATCCATGTGTACAGTTGAGGCTTTGCAGACATTGGGAAGATCATTTATGAATATCGTGAATAGCAGGGGCCGAGTATTGAGCCATGGGGTACACCGCATGTGACTGGGAGGGAGGAGCTGCCAGAAATGGACACACATTGTGATTGGCTGGATACATACGATTCAAACCAGGTTAGCGTGAGATCACTAATACTGGAGTTTAAGTTTTTGTAATAGGATGCCATGGTCTGTGTCAAAGGCATTGGCAAACATCAAGGAAGATGGCTCCAGTTAGGTCTCCTTGTTCCATGCCAGCTTGGCAGTTGTAGTTCAGTGATTTGGTTGAAAGCCGGATTGATCTGGGGTTAAATAGTTTTAACATTGATAAATCAAATAATTGCGGGCAGAAACGTTTGCCAAAATTTTTGACATAACAGGGTGCAATGATATGGGACAGTAGTTGGATACCAAAGTACTGCCACCACTTTTATGGATAGATACCCAAACTCTGGAAGACTGCAAGAGTTGTATGTATCTAGTCGCCAGTGATTGATTAGGGTTGCGGCAGGATTTGCAATTGCCAGTAGGGATGAGCTGTTCGGTTCTATCAGTTCGGAGTTCGATTGGAACTTTGGCCGTTCACAAACTTCAAACTTTTTGGCGTGTTCGGTTCGAGTTCGAATAAAAGATAAAAGAATTTGAAAAATGTATAAAAAAATGCTTAAAAAAATCTAGAAATAAAGAGACTCTTTACTGCAGAATATTATAAGCAACGGTTTATTAGATATTGTATTAAAAACTAATGTGTAGGTGCAAAGATTCTCACCTCTAAATGACCTGTGTTCTCAAACGGCGTAAACAACAGGTGCTGTTAATTAGTATTGTGCTTTTAATTAGTCTGGTCTAATGAATTTGATACAATGTCTGTAGACTGAGGGCGTCTCCTAAACATGTATCAAACAACACTGTGCCTCTGAGAAGTGTTCATTTCGCTACAAAATGTCCCTCTGATATGCTGTTTAACCCCTTAAGCATTTCACTGCTGTGTGCTCAGCTCATTTTTACCGCTTTCGCTCATCTTGTTTAAACGCGATTTGAAGCCACATTTTATTAAATGACCCAGACATATTAGATATCGTTCTTTCCGGCAGACTCCGCAGATTCATAATATAATATTTTTATATATATACGTCATGTCCTGCCTGTATATTATGACAAAAAATGCAATTCAAATTGAATTTTTAATCATCTGCAGTGTGTAAAGTGTTTTTTTTTTCACATTTTAGCACATGAGCGTTTGCGGTTATGTTTTCTATGGGGTGCGCTTGTACAAAAGTAGAAATGGGGACTTGTTACATTTTGTGGGGGGAATTACATGATTTATAGCAAACGCACCCCATAGGATAAAATCATTAGTGCAGCATCATTGTTCACATTATAATTGAAATGTGAACAATATTGCTGCATTAATAAAAACCACACACAAAAAAAATACATGTTTTTTTTTTTACTTTATACCTGGTCATGTTGGGTATCATGCTCAGGCCTTTCGATTGACACCCTCCATGACCCCCTAGCTGCCACGGTTGGTTCTGGAGATATCAAATTAACCCCCTATCTCCACCAGGGGATTCCGGGCAGCTAGGGGTTCCTCAGCTATCTGACATCATCACGCTATGCGTGTGGACATCAGGCAATGAGGGGGGACCTGGGGGTGGAGCCACCATCCAAGATGGCGGCCCCCCACCGGAGCTAGGCCGCACTTTGGTGCCGCAAGGCATCTCTATACACAGCATCTCTATACACAACCCCTTCAGCATCTCTATACACAACCTCATCAGCAGCTCTATACACAGCATCTCTATACACAGCATCTCTATACACAGTCTCCTCATGTCCTCCTCAGCATACAGCGGGAGTAACTGAGGACGTGTCCCACACGTCGTCAGCAGTGAACGGGTTATAAACGTCTTTTTTAAACTTTTTGTCCTTGTTTCCTGTCCCCCAGGGCACGACACGGACATTGTTTTTAAATGTTTCTATACATCCTAGAAATCCGCCACTTCACAGGCAGGTTATGGGACCTCCTAGGCACGATATTTGAAGGAATTTTTTGTTTTTATTTTAACCCTTATTTCATGGAAAACTCACTGTCCCTTTAAAAATGTTTTTTTAAAACTTTTTGTCCTTGTTTCCTGTCCCCCAGGGCACTACCCGGACTCCCATACACCTTTTATGGCAAATATCTAGCATATATGCCCTCTTGGAGGGCACTCCAAAAAAATATTGAATTTTGAGTCCCATTGACTTCGAATTCGAACTTTTGAAAAGTTCGAGTTTGAATGCGAACCGAACTCGGGGGTGTTCGTCTCATCCCTAATTGCCAGCCCAATTTTAAACAGACAATCCCATTAGATGCCTTGGGGAGGTAAACATGAATTGTTTTTGACCCTTTTGCAAGTTACTGTAATTCATGGAGATATCATGCCTTGCCTGGCACATGTAAAAGTGATTGTTGCAAATTATTTGCAGGCAGACTAGGGGCTATTCACTATCACTAACCACTGAACATGCCAAATTGTACCAAACGGTGAATTTGTCTGTATGGTGCAATTTTTGGGGTAGTTCATCTGTTCACTACACTGAATAATCAAATACAGGTGAAGCGTGTAGGTTTTCAAATTTCTCATTCTCAGCAAACAGCCATTTCTTTTTTGGAACACTTTTGGATGAAATTTCACAATGTAAAAAGCAGCGTTTTTTTGGGGTTTTTTTTAAGAAGGACTTCACAAAATAAAGTGTCCCCACCCCCCCCCCCCCGGGGTTATTCAGAGAGCTGAACCTACCCAGAAATTGCACTGAACAGTGAATTTCCTCGTACGGTGCAATTTCGTGACCATTCAGCTACTCAAAGCAGGCAGTTGGCCCTATTTTGGCGAATTGCCATATACGGTGCTGTTAAACAGCAGGGAAATCCCCATCGAGAAGCAATCTATTCAGAGAACACCGAACAGCAGAGAAATGTCCTGATTGGAGGTTTCATTTGGTAGGTTTAATCAGGTGAACACCATAGGCTTCAGTGGGAAAAAGATTCCTGTTTTTAATTCAATATTAGCTTTTGGGCATTTCATTATTATTTTTGTTTTTTAAACGTTTCGTTTCTACTGTTATCCATTAGGACCTTATTATGTTCCAGATATTTGTCGCTAGTTTTTTTTGCAAACAGTGTTTCAAATTTGCTGGTCGGCACGTCTGCTTTTTCTGGACGTAGGTTTTGCGGCGGCTTTTCCCTGCACTCCGGGGACCCTGTGGTGAATGCTGAATTCACTGCAGTGATGGGGAATTTGGTTTCCTGAAGTATGGTGAGAGCATTGAAATGTTGGTGACATTTTGGTGCTCTTAATAACCCCTTCAGTATTCAGACACATTAAATTGCTGTAAACACCGAGAATTGGAAAGTTCCCTTTCTCCCCAGAGAATTTTGCCGATTCCACTTTGGCGGTCCTTGTAATGTTATCCAACATTCATGGTGCTTTAGTGACTCAATCTTTGGTGCACTAGTGAATTCACTGTAGTTGCGGTAAATTGGGGTTGCCAAAGCACTAGAATTTTGAACACACACACACCTTAGTTTATAAGCACCCATTCGATTCCTAAACCCTGTTTAAGAAGTGGAGACAGATGGGTCTACACACAGGGCTTAATTTGGGGGATCCTGTGGGAAGACTGAGAAAGGAAAATGGTTATTGGGCAAACGACCATCTATGCTCTGAGACGGATCTTATTTTCCATTAGCTTTAATTCCTCTAGATGGAGGAAAAACCTTCAGATTAACAACATCCACCAATATGTGTGCTTAAATCATTTATTCATTGATGAAAAGGACTGCCAGAATACAGTGTATTATAATGCTGATTGTCACAATAACTATGAAAATAATCACTGGCTGCAACTTTCCAAAACTAGCATTAAACTGCAGCAATTTGCCCCTTTTTCTAAGATTGCTGGAAGAAGTCATAGCATGACATAGCCAAAGCTCCCACCACCAGGACCATGTATTCTGTGAAGTCCACTTGACCATCCCCATTGAAGTCACGAATCCTTCAACATCTTGTTAACCTGTCCAGGATTCTTCGCGGCCTAATGAGAGAAAAAAAGAAAAAAGTCACAATGCGTACCTTTTAATCCCTTTGTTAAGCCATTTCCCCACGTGTGTTGAGCTCGTATTTTTTGCTCACATTTAAATGCTGTTTGAAGCAGTGTTTTATTCTAGGAGACAAATTCTATCTATTGTTTTCAGCAGACTCAGAATTACTACAATAGGGGTTATTCAAAGTACTGAATTTCCCGGCCATGTGACTATTCATAAAGCTGGTGATTTGCCAAATAACCAGTGAAATACAGTGACCTGTGACTGACAGTGGAATTTATTCAGGAAACAAACAGCAGGGAAAAGTTGAAATGCCCTGATTCAGTGGTTTCATGCGACAGGTTTAAGCAGGCGAATCCCATAGGTTTAAAAAAACCAAAAAACCATTTCTCTTAAATATATATTCAACCAGTAACATGTTTAAAACATGTTACTGGGCTGGATACGTCTGATAGTTGTAGCCGGCCCAATAGGGCTCAGGCGCAACAGTTTTTTCTGTATGTATATGGTCATATCTCCAGTCAGGTCATCCTTGCAGCTGTCCCTTTCTGTGGATTTTTAATCCTAAAGTGGAATGGTCTCTGGGGAGGGTATAAATGAAAAATCCAGTTTTTGCTCATGACTGATTGCCGATTCAGCGTGCTTTGGGGACCCTGCAGTGAATGACGAATTTAACGTGCCTCTATGAACAACCCCTCATGTGTCTGTCATAGTAAGGCAAAAGAAAAAATAAATTACAATATATTACTAGGAATTGTATGAGTAGCTTTGTGACCCTGATCAGGAATGAACAAGTTGGACATATTGAGCAGGTGGTTGCATCAGGATGAAGAGCACGTAATGGTGTGGGCATGAACAGGCTGGGTCCAGATTAAACAGGATAGCAGACTTGAGATAGCGATGCCATCAAGAGTAGCAGTAAAGTTTGTAGTTTGAACTAGAGGAAGAATTAAGACCTCGGTTGTAGACATTAATCTCGTGGTGACAGGCCACCCAGGAGGAAATGCTACATAAGGCTAATGTCAGATGAATGCATTCTGAGCACACTGTGCGTCCGTGCACAACCGACGTACTTTCTGACTGATGATACTGTAAACACCACACAGTCCTTTTTTTTGACTGATGTAGATGGGAAATATGTAAAATGAAAAACGAGATACATGAAAAGCCATTTTGTCTGTCAAAAATGCAGTCCGTCTGACTACGTTCCATTACTCACACAAAGCTATGCGGACAAGGTGCATTCTGTGCGTCCGTCCTAGCGGTTTGACATTCTTGCATAAATTGCGTCTGGTGCCACGTGCATTTGCACTTCTGTGCGGGTCTCTATTGATAATTTTAGACTACGTCGGATGTTAAAATGTGTGGCAACACTGCCATGATCACTGCGTTTGTCTGACACGGGCCTAAGCAGTCATTAACGCAAGTAGAGAATGAGAGGTTGTGGCTGGAGGTAGACTCATCACCATTGGTGATCTATGAAGCTGTTGATATGTTAACCCAGTTAAGAGGTTTAAAATGGAGAAGAGTGGAAGACCCATTACAGCCTTGTGGTACTCCAAGGGACAAGATGCATTGAGTCACCAGAAAAGTACCTGTTAGCGAGAAGTAAAAGTTGAGCCGAGTGTAGTGCCACAGTGACCAAGAGTTATGACTGTTTTGTGAGAAATATGACTAGTACACTGACTAGTTACAGTGTAAGAATGTTACGCAATATTATATGAAAATCTTATAGAATTACATATAGCCTCTAAAGCAGTGTTTCCCAAGCCTGTCCTCAGGACCCTCTACCTCACCAGGTTTGACATCAGAAGTACAGCTGATATGACTTGCTGCTCAGTGATTGCAGGATTCAGTCTGCGTTTCCCCAAGGTGATCTGTAAAATCTGGCCTGGTAGAGGGTCCCAAGGACAGGTTTGGGAAACACTGCTCTAAAGCAAAGGAGCTGTCAGTCTAGTTAATTTACATGCAGTTAGTAAATCTAATCATGGATAGAAAGGTATTGCGACAGGCAAAGCAAGGTCTATCCTGTCACCCATTTGCATTAGAGGCCAGTGTAACCATTTCCAAATTAGAATGGAATCTTAATTATTGTAGCATCCAGATTAGAGGTTTGCAAAACATGACATTCTGATACAAACTTACTGACACTCTACCCATCCAGACCACTATATTGTTATAAACAGTCCGGATGTGCCCTCTCCCTGATCTGGTTTTATCACTGGTTACAGTTCCAAGTTTTTAGAATAATAAAAAAAAAAGTTACCAAGTTCTGTATTGCTGTACAATGGGAGGCAGAACAAATACAGATTAAAAACACACTGAACAGTAGGAGAGGACTCTGCTCAAGGGTTTACAATCTAGGAGAGGGGTGACACACTAAGCGAGGCTAAATAGAGAATATGAAATAGCGGGGCGGGAGATTGAGTAACAAATGAATGAGGGGTTTAAGGAGTGAGGATAGGCGTCTCTAAAGCCATGTGTTTTCAGAGACTTCTTGAAGGACTGGAGAGATGGGAGATTCTGATGGTGTGTAATAGAACTGACATAGCGCTCCCTGCGTTAAACCCCAAGACTTATTTCCATGGCGAAAACCCTAAAAGACAGACATTTGCCTTGGGAAAAACTTTATGTTCATTTATATTGTGTGGTGTGATTTTAAATGTATTGTAAATTGCTTAGCTTTAGTTTTAAATGTTCTTCTATTACTCCTATTACTGAATGTAAATGTGAATTTAGAGATGTTTTTCTGTGTGATTATGCCAGATGGGTTTTCCCCTTATCTGGTTACATGTTTGAGCATTCAAGAGTCTGTCTTTAATCTGATTTATTGGAACAATAGATTATGTAAGTGATGTGTGATATGAAGGCTAAGGAATGTTTATTGTAAATATCTGACATACTGTAGAGTTTTAGTAGGTGCATGTTCATCATTTGGTATGCAAATTATGGCGTTTTTGTTCATTAAGGGTCAGAGAGAGATTCCTGTTTGAACATACAGCTTGGCTGGTGTCTGATTCAGGGTACCCACCCTCACCCTCACAAGGCACAGAGCAGCCTTCTGGGAATTCAAAGAGGCTCCAAGGCAGAGGATCAGAACAAGCAGGTCTGGAGCTGTGCCTCTCCAATAATGCCAAACATGACTAGGTTTGTTGTAAAAATTTAGAAAAAAAAATCTCCACTTGGCAGCTAGGGGATTAACTGGCCCACTGACGTCCACATATATGGTGAGGCTATCAGTGGGTGGGTGACCTGGAGGAAACCAAACTTCTTGGTTTGAATCGTGATTCGGTGCCAAATTGTGATCCGGCAATGAAGGGGTTAATGAGACACCACTGAAAAAGGTGAGACTCACCCCTTTCCAGCAGGACCATTCATTTTTTGTATTAATGGTTTTTCAAAGGAGAGGACTCCAAATGAGCCCCCTAATTTTTTTACTGCAGGAGTCTGGGGGGGCCTGGCCATGATGAAAAGGCGGGGCAGTTTCCAGGTCTGCCAGTCCACCATGGGAGCCCAGCGAGAGGGAAGATAGGAGACCGTGACGTACATAGAATGTCCATGTTTGTTAAGGGGACTTCCTGACTGTACATACTATGAACGTCAGCGGTTAAACAAAAATCCTATGTAGAGACCTGTACTAGTGTACATTAGCAGGTGGTGCGTTCACCATCAAGTTTCCCCACAAGGTTTCCCCACAAAAGGTACTGTCTTATGCAAACATAAATTTTTTGGACTATGAAGATTTGTATTACTGCGTACGTCAAAATAATTGAATTATGTAAAATTCTGCTGAATCAGTATTTAACCCCTTCCCTGCTGTGTGCAGAGCTCATTTTTACCGTGTTTAGAAGCCACCGAATTTTTTTCGGCAGTCTCCGTAGATTCATAAAATCAAATTTTTATATGTATACGTCATGTTCTGCCTGTATATTATAACAAAAATGCAATAAATTTTGAATTTTTAATCATCGTGTAAAGTGTTTTCTTTCCAAATTTTATCACATGAGCATTTGCGGTTATATTTTCTATGGGGTGCGCTTGTACAAAAATTAGAAATAGGGACTCGTTAATTTTTTGGGGGGGAATTACATGATTTTTAGCAAACACACCCCACAGAAAAAAAATTAGTGCAGCATCATTGTTCACATTATAATTGAAATGTGAACAATATTGCTGCATTAATAAAAATACCAAAATAATTTTTTTTTAAATTTATTTTGTTTTTACTTTGAACCTGGTCCTGTTTGCCATCATTCGAAAGGCCATGCTCAGACCTTTCAAATGACACCCTCCATGACCCCCTAAGCTGCCATGATTCTGGAGATTTCAGGGTTCAAAGGAACCCCCTATCTCCACCAAGGGATTTCCTTGGGAAATCCCCAGCTATCTGACGTCATTGCGCTAAAATAGGACCACCAGGGAGGTTAAAAATGCACCTAATGTTTGGTTTGATATTTTAAGTTTGCTCTTTCTGTAAGGACTGCAAGATGGTGCAAACAGAATTGTAGCGCCTCAAAGTTTATCCCCCAAATTAAGATGCATGCAGAGTCTTTTCCTCCCCCCCCCCGACAAATTAGTGACACTTATTGGAACAGTAGAAAGGATCGGAAATAAAAAATAAATACTATTCTGTTGGCATAGAATACCAGGGGGTCAGAGCAACCTCAGGCTTGCAGATGTTTTCTAGCTACATCTCCCATGATGTTCAGCTCCTCACTGGACCGAGTGAACCTCATGGGAAGTTTAGTTCCCAAACATCTGGAAGCCAAGGTTGCTGACAGATCAGGACAGGAGAGTCTGCTGAACAAGACATAATTTATTTGTGTACTTAAAGCTATAAATTGGAAAGCAAGTACAGATAGGGCCGTGAAATACTATGCAGCAAAGCCTTCCAAACGCCTTTTAATACATTGAGGGATCTGGTCACTTAACGATGCCAAATACTAAGCATAAACATTTCATTGTAGAAAGTTCTTACTGCAAGCGCGCCACCCAGTTCATTTTTCAACAGTTTCTTGAATTGCTTTTTGGATAGGGTTGAGGAGTCGCCTTCCTTTATAGCATACTTATCGAAGACTTCAAACAGGAGGGTCATAGCGGTTTGCAACTCCGTTAAAGACATCACGATGTAATGAATATCTGGCAGAAAAGAAACACGTTAGTGAGTGTGTGTCACTATCTAAAGAATGTTACAATAGAAAAGAAAACGAAAGTTCACAGTAATAGTTCTATTAATTGGTAGCAGTGATTGGCAAGGAGAACATGTGGCTCAGGTGAGTCTTAATTCTTGCAAGCTAATTTCTCACAGGCAAGTCTGAATTTGCCACTTTTTCAATTTGTAGCAAATTTGCTTTGCAAGTCTCTAGCAAAAGTCGCATTGGCGGGTCTATACCAAGAGGTCTTCGCGCTAAGAGCTCTTGCAAAGCAATTTTTGCTACAAATTGAAGAAAGTGGGAACTAGAATTTGTGCTGCAAGTGAAGACTTGCAATGCAAACGAGCCACAAGTTAACGGAATCTGGGAGGCTGCAGAGCGTGAAGAATAGATCGCTTTTAATTGTAATTTATTCAGTCACCACCTCCTTTAGGTATCCAGCCCCAATTATCTGATGGAAATTAATCCACTTCAAAATGACACATAACCCTCGTCACTCCTTAAAATGGGTGAGACAACCGATTACATGTTCTACAAAGCAGTTCTAGGAGGGAGTAGGAATATACAGAAATCCACTTAATTACATCACCCGACTTCGTCAAATTGGACACACCTTTTGCCACAAGAAAAAAAAAGTGTGGGGGGGGAAAGCGTTAAATTTCCATAAAACAGTTGCTTACAATCTCGCAAGTCAAGAGCTGGTCTAGCAACATTCATGTGGGACTCGAATGCCTAGCAAAGTGCAGCTCCTTGGATGTCCAGCCCAGAATTGCCTCCCTACTAAAATTTGTGTGAGATAGCTAAGAAAATCTTAACCACATCACAGGAAGATAAACTAGGTATGTGTGGACAGTCACTACGCAGATCGTTCAATTCAGTAGGACAAGGCTCACAGAAATATCGCTATCCAAATTTTTTTTTGCTATTACCCCAAAGTGCGTGTCTAAAGGCAAAATATTAAATGGGGTGAGAAAGCCCATCATTTTGAGTAGAGGAGTTCATTTACCGTTATTTGGTCCTGTAGCAGTGTCTGGGAGCTGATCTACAATGCTGGGTCACCAGTGTCTGGTCTATGCTGTCCTGTACCAGGTCTCCACTCTCCACCAGCCATCTGGGCCGTTCTGGAGAGCCACTAGGCAGTACAACTGTACACCAAGCTCAGCACATTGTCTACCACATTTAACAGACTGGCGCTGTTTATGAGCCCTTCAGCTAGCACTTGCAGATAGATGGATGGATGGATGAAGTAGACCCTAAAGTAAGTGAAATACATGCTGTGAGCAACTGGTAAAATCAAACATGAAAGACAGTATTGTTCCTACCTCAGCGTCCGAATCAAACCCAGCAGAATGATGAAATAAAGGTAAAGGAGGGTAAACACTTGGTTATTTATAAGCCTTGTCCCAGCCCACCCAAACTATTCCAAAACTTCAAGGACTGTAACTTTACCAATGTGTCTCAGATTTCTGCTCTGGGGAAGGTCGAGACAAAAATGCAACAATTAACCCTTTTTGTCAAAATTAGCACTTTTTGTCAAAATCTTTTTATGATAACATTTATTTGAAACTAGGGATGCAGACTTAAGAACTAAATATAGAGTAAAACAGAAATACTGCACAGAAATTGTTGTTCTAAAATTGTAAAAAAAAAAAAAAATTGTTCATGTATTCGTTTATCCATTACAGCAGTGTTTCCCAAACCTGTCCTCTGGACCCTCAACCAGATTTTAAGGATCACCTTGGGGAAATGCAGACTGAATCCTGCAATCACTGAGCAGTAAATCATATCACCTGTGCTGTGCTTCACATATCTGGCAAACCTGGCCTGTCAGTGGGTCCTGAGGACAGGTTTTGGAACACAACATTACAGGAATATTGCTGAAATGAAAGATTCTAAACTATAGATGTCCTTTATGTTAAACAATGTCACACAGGTTCTACATTAACAGCATTCAGACAGGAAAAGCCTTGTCAAATACAGCAATGGTCCCCAACCCTGGTCCTCAGGGCCCGCTAACAGGCCAGGTTTTCTAGATAGCTGAAGCACAGCACAGGTGATATGAATTGCTGCTCAGTGATTGCAGGATTCACTCTGCATTTCCCCAAGGTAATCCTTAAAATCTGGCCCGTTAGTGAGCCCTGAGGACCAGGGTTGGGAACCACTGAAATACAATAAATATATTAACGATAGGTGATAAAAGGTTCAGATATGCTGCTCAGGGGATTTGTACTGATCATACTGAGATTATTAGACATGTGTGCAATTTGTTTCGTTCCGAATTCAAATTCGATCCGACATTATGAATCGCGGTACACACAAAAGAAATCGGTTCGAAATGGATCTGAAACAAACAAAAAAATGGAAATGCTGAAAAGCCGAAATGATCAAAAACTAAAAATAAAAACAGGACGAAATGATCTGAAACGGAAAAAAAAGGAAACAGAAGGAAATGATCTGAAACGAAAAAAAAATACCTGAATGAAATGATCTAAAACAGAACCACATGGTTGAAAAATAATTTTAACCCTTTCAATACGGTGGACGCGCTCAGCGTGTCCAACCACATTGCTACTTGACTGCGGAGGACTCGCTGAGCGCGTCCTCCCTTTGCAGCCCGCGATCAGCCGGTATTCCGGCTGATCGCTCGGCCCCCCGGTGTGGGCTGACATCATCAATGTCAGCCCAACCTCCGGGACCCAGGCGGGCACGATAGGCGTCATCGCGCATGCGCGATGACGTCTATTTCAGGCACCCCCCGCCATTGCAGGGAAGGTGCCTGAAGGGGAGGGGGGGAGGTCCTTCGGACCTCTCCCCCTCCCCATCCGTGCGGGCCAGAGATTAAAGACCGGCACCGCCTGGAAGGGCACAGCCTGCCCTTCCAAGTGGCGGCTCTCTTTAACCCTTAGGGGGCTGGATCGCGATATGGCACCAACATGCGCCGTATCGCGGTCCCCTCCCGGAGCTGGCCGACATCTTGGATGTCGGCCAAGCTTCCGGGATATCCCCCTAATGACTGGTGTCATCGCGCAGAGCGCGATGGCGCCAGGTTTCAAATTAACCCCTTGCTGCCACCTATAGTGGAGATAGGGGGTTCATTGGAACCCCCTATCTCCCGATCCGTGACAGCTAGAGGTTAATGTTTACTATCATTGGAACGGCCAGAGCGTGGCCTTTCCAATGATATCAACATGACCATGTAAAAAGTAAAAAAAAAAAAAAAAAAAAGTAAAAAAAAAAAATGTTTTTTTTTTTTTTTTTAGATTTATTAGTGCAACAATATCGTTCCCATTTCAATTATAATGTGAACAATGATGCTGCACTAACGATTTTTTCTATGGGGGTTGTTTGCTAAAAAACACGTAATTTTCCCCAAAAAAAGTAACGATTCCTCATTTCTAATTTTTTTAACAAGCGCACCCCATAGAAAATATAACCGCAAACGGTCGCATTTTAAAATGTGAAAAAAAAAACACTTTACACATTGTAAATTATTGAAAATTCAAATTTTATTGCTTTTTTGTTATAATATACAGATATTACATAACGTATACATATAATAATGGCATATTATGAATCTGCACAGTCTGCAGGAAAGAACAATATATAATATGTCTGGGTCATATATTAAAATAAGGCTTCAAAACGCGGTTAAACATGATGAGAAAAACCGGTAAAAATGAGCTCAGTACAGGGGCAGGAAAAGGCTCAGCAGCGAAAGGGTTAATGCAGCATATGAATCCACACACTGCTGGGAAGTGCCTCTCTGCAGTATAATTAATGCAGCATATGAATCTGCACACTGCGGGGAAGTGCCTCTCTGCGGTATAATTAATGCAGCATATGAATACACACACTGCTGGGAAGCGCCTCTCTGCAGTATAATTAATGCAGCATAAGAATCCACACACCGCTGGGAAGTGCCTCTCTGCAGTATAATTAATGCAGCATATGAATCCACACACTGCTGGGAAGCGCCTCTCTGCAGTATAATTAATGCAGCATATGAATACGCACTCTGCGGGGAAGCACCTCTCTGCCGTATAATTAATGCAGTATACGAATCTACACACTGCAGTGAAGCGCCTCTCTGCGGTATAATTAATGCAGCATATGAATCCACACACTGCTGGGAAGCGCCTCTCTGCAGTATAATTAATGCAGCATATGAATCCACACACTGCTTGTTCTGTTTCTCCACCAAAGCACTGAGAATGTGATCTCTTAACTTACTGTTGTAATGAGATGGCTATAGCTCCCAGTCTAGATGAATTACAGATAGTGACTCAATCGAGATGACACCTTGAAGATCTGTTGAAGTTTTATTCCAAAACTGTAGAAAATCCACAACAATATACATCCGTGAAACATGACACTCCCCGTCGAAATCTATGATTTCTATAATTAAATAACTTTGACTAAAGTTCAAAACAAATAAGTGAAGATTCTTTTCCAGGAACATCTGAAAAACAAGAGGGAAGGGAAGAACAAGAGAAAATAATGCAACAATAACAATTCTTGCAGATCTTGATCTTGCTGGTCCGGGCTGTGAGATGAACAGTCAGTGAGTCCATCTTCAGAGGGGAAGGCAGCAACGTGCACCAATCCTTCTTACCTCCCTTTAGTCAAATTGATGACTTGTGAGGCTTGTCTTCTTCTTTGGGCAGAAGGAGTACTAGTTCCTTTATAGGTCTGAAGTAAAGGTGTGGAGAATCTTCTTTCATGAATAAGTTGTAAAGTTTTCTGGTCCAGTACCAGTCCAGGAATTTTCTTGCGACTCCAATCATGCGTTCCCAAGAGTCTCCCACGTGAAAGGAGTGAGGTGGGTTGAATTCCCATTTACACTTGTTGCCATTCAAGAAGTTCAGAATCTTTTCTGGTCGCAAGTCCTCCTGAATTGTGGGAGGGCCTTTACAGATGTGCCACTTGTGACATTGTTTGTTCCTGTCAGAGCTGTTTGTAAACTGAAGAGCAATGTGAATAAGGCGTGCAATGGCTCTTACAACAGAAGACCACTTGGAAAAGTGTTCAAAACGGTGAGGACTCAGCCTTATCCTTTCTTTCACAGAGGTGTTGAGTGTAACGGTAACAGCTCTAATTTCTTTATCGGATTCTGGTTCAACCAGTTCAAAGGTAGAATTTGTAGAATTTGAGAAGAGTTCTTCGTTCGAGAGTATTGGTGGGGATAGCCATAATGTGTCCAGAAATGCAGTAGCAGGTACTGCGCGAGTGCCTCGATCGGCAGGGTTGAAGTTAGTGGACACATAGTGCCATTGTTCAGGTGTAGAGAACTTTCTTATACGTTCCATTCTGTTGCCGACAGACAAGTGGAGCTGTCTTGTCTGATTTTGTATGTATTGCTTGGTGAAGGGCTTGTTACAGGCTGATACTTGTGACGTGAACGTGTCTTGCTTAACGTTCCAAAGCAATCTAAGACTGCTCGGTGTAACGGAAAGGTCCGATCCTAGTTGGAATTTCTTCACACTGTCAGCGTAGTCAGAGGGAAAGGCTCTCGTGGCCTTGTCGCTGTTTGAAATGATTTTGTGATGTCTGAGGTTTGCGGTGGCAAGCATGTTCTGAGTTCTAGTGAGAAGGTCAATAGCTTCTTCTTCTGTAGGCAGAGATTTGAGTCCGTCGTCTACATAGAAGTTCTTTTCGACGAACTGTCGTGCATCAAACCCAAATTCTTTCTCTCCTTCTTGAGCCGTATCCCTCAGTCCATAAATTGCTACTGCGGGAGAAAGACTATTACCGAAAACATGTACCTTCATCCGGTAGTCTATGACTTCATCATTGACATCATTGTTGCGATACCATCGGAACCTGAGGAAGTTTCTGTTGTCTTCACGGACCATGAAACAGTGGAACATCTGCTGAATGTCAGCCATAATAGCAATTGGTTCTTGTCTGAAGCGAAGTAAAACTCCTATGAGGTTGTTGTTCAGATTAGGCCCAGTGAGAAGACTGTCATTGAGGGAGACACCTTCATGTCGAGCACTTGAGTCGAAGACCACCCTAATCTGATCAGGCTTGCGAGGATGATAGACACCAAAGCATGGAAGATACCAGCATTCTTCTCCTTCCTTAAGCGGAGGTGCAGGCTCAGCATGATTTCTCTCAAGCACTTTCTGCATAAAGTCCACAAAGTGTCTTTTCATCTCAGGTTTCCGATTCAAACTGCGTTGTAAAGAAGTAAACCGTGCTTCTGCATGTTCTCTGTTGTTTGGTAGTCTCTTTCTTGGAGTACGGAATGGTAGAGGTGCTACTCAGCTGTTGGAATCATCTTGGTGGAACTCGTTACTCATGGTTTTCAGGAATTCTTTGTCTTCCATGGTAGCTGCCAACTCGTTGTCTTTAGAGGTTACCTCAAACACTGTGTTGCCGATGTTGTCATCCCAGAAATTAAGAGCTTTCTCTTCGTCCTGTATGATGTGTCGTTGTGCGCTCTTATGAAGCAGTCTTTCCTTCACATGATATTGGTGTGGTCGTCGTGCAGAACAAGAAGTCCGACCATTTGGCAGGAAGTGTGTTTTAAAGGAGGACACAGAGTAAGGTTTTCTGCCTTTGTCTCGACAAACATTGCCTATGATGACCCAGCCTAGATCCAGACACTGAGCATATGGAGCATCATGTGGACCGTTGATTTGTTGACGAACTTTGTGCACCCTTAAGATGTCTCGGCCGAGCAACAGTAGGATCTCAGCACTTCCGTCGAGGGCTGGTATTTGGTAGGCTATGTCCTTCAAGTGAGAATGGTGCAAGGCAGCTTCCGGAGTAGGGATCTCCTCTTTGTTGCTTGGAATCTGGTTGCACTCAGTGATAGTGGGCAAAGGTATTTCCACATTGTCTTTCAGAGGAGCAACCACAAGACCGCTGGCTCTCCTACCTAAGACTTCTGTAGTGCCGGTGCAAGTAGTTAGGGTATATGGTAGAGCATTTTCTTTTATGTTCAAAAGTTCAAAAAATTGTGTTGTTGCAAGAGATCTGTTACTCTGATCATCCAGAATGGTATACAGTCTTATGGCCTTTTCAGGTTGACCTCTTGGGTATACACGAACCAAACATATCTTTGTGCAGGATTTGTCACAGAGTCCTTCTCCACAGACTTCCGTACATGAAGAGAACACTGAGGTGGAAGGTACTGCTTGATCTGTGCGCTCCCCGCCTTGCTTTGCCTCAGGAGGATTGTTTGTGGGCTTAGTAAAGTTGTGCGGATATGGATGAAGAGCTTGTACATGGTCATCGCTGTCACACTCTATGCATTTAATGATAGCTTTACAGTCCTTTGCAAAGTGTTATGTGGAGGCGCAGCATTTGTAGCAGACCCCAAATTTCTTTAAAAGTTCTTTACGTTCTTGTAGGGTTTTCTTTCTGAAGCCAATACATTTCTTAAGTGGATGCGGTTTGTTATGTATGGGACATTGGCGATTTGGGTTCTCAATGTTCTTGTTTTGTTCAGTCTTTTCAAGAACTGTAGCAGGTGCAGGTAGAAAAGTGGTCCTTTTCATGGACACTGGTCCTCGATAGTCTCTGTGTGTCATACGTGTGTTTGTAGGTCTTGGAGGGGGTGAACTGAGAGGGTTACCTTCACCATAGGAGAAACTTGGGACATTCTTTGTGTCTGCAATACGTTTGATGAACTCACAAAAGTAGGAAAAAGGAGGAAAGGCAACTTGATGTATTTCCTTGTATTTTGATCCAAGCGCTGCCCAATTTTCTTGAAGGCCATACGGTAGCTTGAGAACAATAGGATTGATGCCACGAGGGGTGTCAAGGTAACGGAGACCAGGTAAGCGGAGGTCAGCTTTAGCGAGTTGAAGCTCCAATAAAACATTGCTGAGTTCTTGAAACTTTAAATTCTCTCTAGCGGAAATCCTTGGGAAACTGTGCAATCTTTTGAATAAGGCATCTTCAATGGCTTCTGGACTGCCAAAGGTACGTTCAAGTCTGTCCCAAGCAGCATTAAGGCCTGCAGCAGGGTTGTCAATATGAACCGCTTTGAGCCTCTTGATGCGTTCAGTAGACTGGGGACCTAGCCATCTGATGAGCAGATCTAATTCTTCTGTAGCAGTGATGTCTAGGTCACTCATTGTGACTTTAAAGGTGGATTTCCATCCTCTGTAATTTTCAGGCTTGTCATCAAACTTGGTGAGGCCTGTCTTTGTGAGCTCTCTGCGAAGCATGTATTTAGCAAACTGCGACATGTCCGTGTTTTCAGACTTTGGGCGCATGACTGCAGGTGACTTGGAAACATATGTTGGTGCTGAGGCATTCAACACTGGAACTGGTTTAAAGTTCACTGGCATGTTGGTTTGTAGCTGTGGAGCAGTGTGCTTGCTAGTAGGTACTTGGCTGATGTCAAGGTAAGGTGGATAGTTTATTATGTGCATGCTATTGTCCACTGCTTGGTGAGATGCTGCAGTCTAGTGTACTGGAAGATATGAAGGCAAATTGTCTTGGAGTACAGTAGGTGCGGAGAAGAGACCTTGGTTGAGCGCTTTGGTTGCTGTGACAGGGACCTGACGTTCTGAAGAGGAATGTGAAGAATCTGAGGCATAAGACACAGCTGAGTGTCTGCTGCTGCTGTTGTCTCTTTCACTTTCACTAGCAGCCTGTTCTAAAACTTTTAATCTTGCCATGGCCGTGGCATGTTCACATTGTTTTTCCAAAAGTTCCATTTCCACTTTGTGGCGTGTGGCTTCAGCTTCCTTGCATGCGGCTTAAGCTTCCATTTCTGCCTTCTGGCGTGCGGCTTCAGCTTCCATTTCTGCCTTCTGGCGTGCGGCTTCAGCTCCCATTTCTGCCTTCTGGCGTGCGGCTTCAGCCTCCATTTCTGCCTTCTGGCGTGTGGCTTCAGCTTCCATTTCTGCCTTCTGGCGTGCGGCTTCAGCTCACATTTCTGCCTTCTGGCGTGCGGCTTCAGCTCCCATTTCTGTTTTCTTTTTGGTGAAGGCTGCCTGAATTTTAGAAGCTTCAGCATCAGCACGGGCCTTTATGAGTTGTTGACTGAGTGTGGAAGACCTTGATTGTAGGGATTTGGAAGACCTTGAGGAGTGTCTGGAGGATGCAGAGCGGTGGGATCTGGATTCATGGAGCTGTGCAATTCTTACTTCTGCCTTTGTCTTTGTTTCCAGCACTAAATTGTCTCTTTCTAGATTGAGCTCATTGAATCTCTTTAGTTCTTCCAGTGACACTTTAGTGTTGTACAGCTTTAAGAGATGAAAATATTTAACACACAGTCTTTGATAATTCTGATAAGCGACATCTAATTGCTTAATAGTGCTTTCTAGTTGTAATGCATCATGACATGGTTGAGAGAGAGCTGTCATGCATGTGACATTAGTACACCATAAATCATTCGTTTGAGACACCAACTCTTTTGCGTGAGCTTCAAGATTTTCTTGTACTTCCAGGTTGGTTTCGTTAATCTTTTTTCTCTTTGTTTGGTTCAGGGTTTAATTCCTGATTTGAAAGGATTTCTGAGTCTGGTAGTGTGTCAGTTTGCATGTTGATTTGCTGGAACATTTGGCTGACAAGGAGAGGGTTAATGATCTAGTTCTATAGCAGCAGAGAAATGTACCAATTTTGCTCAGCTCAGCTAGGATTTCTAGGCACTGGGTGAAAAAAAGATTTGTTTTTACTTTCTTTTCACAGTCAAATCACATGCAATGCGTACAGAGAAATAAACTGGTTTTAGTGTACAGATGCACTGGATAAACTGTTTGTAAGGCACAGATGTATTGAACTTTCACAGCACTAATATCCTTTGTTGAATGCTATGCTGGGACTTGCTTGCAGGCACATACAGGCTTGTGGTAATGGCTGCACTGTGTGAAGCTGCTATTTCCACTGTCCCTACAGCGTCTCCCTGTGTATCCAGAGCTAGCAAGGATCCTATGGAGGATGTCTGACTGATCTTTTTTGATCTTTTGGCTGATCTTTCTAAGATCTTCTGACTGATATATATGATTTTTAGACTGTTCTGTTTCTCCACCAAAGCACTGAGAATGTGATCTCTTAACTTACTGTTGTGATGAGATGGCTATAGCTCCCAGTCTAGATTAATTACAGACAGTGACTCAATCGAGATGACACCTTGAAGATCTGTTGAAGTTTTATTCCAAAACTGTAGAAAATCCACAACAATATACATCCGATAGGTCAAAAAATCATAATGAATCTGAGTCCATAAGGCTTGCAAAGGATTGCTGGGAAAGGAACAAGCGTGGAGCTATCTGAACAGGAAATCCCTGCACCATGAGGAAGGAAGGAGAGAAACCCAGGGGTAGAAAAGACATGTGCAATTCTTAAAGGCATATCACAAGTGAAAG